>JAPYYT010001949.1:0-21932 GCA_030522565.1 Ceratosolen corneri
TCCCTCTTTCTTTCTTTCTTTACCTTTTCTTTGTTTTTTTTTTCCCTTTTTTTTTTTCTTTTCCTTTTCATTTTTTTTTGTTTTCATTATGTTTTTATTCGGCTCATTCCGTATATACGACTCGAGTGGATCGATTGATTTGCCTGAATAATTGATTAACTGACCGACCTACCGACCGACTGACAAATGCTCCCTACATTAGAATATTACCTGTTTGCTCATTTTTTTTATCCAAACACTACCACTAGCTCTCTCCCACAATCAACTTCTTATTTACAAGAGCCAAACTTGACCTTAACTCTTCTTTATCTCATATTACTTTAACCAACCTGATTTATTCATTCTGCTCTTGTACAACTTTCCTCTACCTTCACTTTCTCCTATTGTTATTACTGTTATTGATATTATCACCTTTATTATTAACATTATTATTATCATTATTATTATTATTATTATCGTTGTTGTTGTTGTTGTTGTTATCGTTATTACGATTTTTACTGTTGTTGTTGTTAATTCTGTTGTTGCTGTTTATTATTATTATTATCATTATTATTGCTATTGTTTTTATTGTTTTAATAACAATTTTAAATTTCCAATTGGTTATTAATTAACCGATAATCGAGTACCATTGTACTTTTGCTTACATTTATTTATGTCAAAGTTGTACTTTTCTTTATATTCTCGAGCCCGCTCATTGTCTTATTTATACATTGTAAATTTTTCATAAATATTCATAAATTATAAATTTCTCCAGATGCTCAAATGAATGGTATGACTAATGGTTACGATCATAAAAAAGAGCACAAGTCTGAACACAAAGATAAAGACAAAGAACGAAGTCACAAGTCTGAACACAAGGATAAAGAAAGAAGTAAAGATAAAGAAAAGAGCCATAAAAGTGAACATCGGGACAAGGATCGACATAAACACAGTTCCAGTTCTTCAAAGGACAAAGAAAAGCATAGTAGTAGTAGTAGTAGCAATAGCAAGGATAAGGAAAGAGATAAGGAAAAGAACAAAGAGAAGGAGAGGAAAAGTAGTTCAACCAGTCGAGATAAAGAGCACAAGGGTTCGAGTAGTTCAAGCCGAGACAAAGAAAAAGATAAGGAAAGAAGCAAAGACAAAGAACATCATAAGTCAAGTTCAAGCTCTAAAGACAAGTGTGTAATAATTTGATGCTATCTTACTTATCCGTTCAAAGGATAATAGTAATTTTATCAAAGATTAAAATTAAATATAAAGTTTTTATTATAAGACAAAAACTTAAACTATGAATCAAGAATGTAATTGAAAATACATTATACCTCTAATACCTATTCTTAATAATTCTTAACTTATTTCAAATTATGGGTACAAGATATTGTAGAGACTTACAAGCACCATTTTCTTTCAAAGGCACCACAGCAGTAGTTCAAAGGATAAAGAAAGGAGTAAGGACAAGGATAAACACAAAGATAGACACAGTTCCTCGCAAAGCTCTTCTCGGGATAAGGATAAGGAGAAGAGCTCTAAAGATAAGGAAAAGAAGCATTCCTCGGATAAAGAGAAAGATCGCCATTCCACGTCCCATTCGTCTGACAAGGACAAACAGCGGTCCGAGAAAGACAAAGAGAAGCACAGTTCCTCTGATAAAGACAAAGATAGACATCGGCATGACAAAGACAAAGATCGACATCGACATAGTAAGGAAAAATGTGTGTAAACATTGATAGTCCAAATTGCCAATTAAATTCTCAAAGAAATATTTGACACAATAATAATTCGTTAAAATTTAATTTTTTTCTTTTAACGCAGCTAAACATCGCGATGAAAAAGAGAAGAAAGAAAAGATTAAGGAAGAGATAAAAATAAAGGAAGATCCTGACACAAAAATGGATATGGACATTAAGCAAGAAATTAAAATGGTAGTTTTTCCTTTTTTAAGAGTATATATTTAATTTAGAATACGTGTAACACAGTTCTTTTATTCAGGAACAAGAATCTTATGAAAAGCCAGAAGAAGATTACGATAGTGGAGATGATAGTCAAAGACTTTACATCAAGGAAGAGGACGAAGAGATTAAGGAAGAGAATAGTATGGATTCGAACGATGGAAATGACACTCGACTTTCTGAAATGCATAATACCACTATTAAGTCGACAGAAGAGGATGAAGATATACCATTAGTAAGCTCATGATTATTATTGACTTTATGAATTTTTTTGGCATTTCTAATGTATAAAAGTATTGTCGATTAAATTTTCCTGTACCTTTAAAACAGGCAAACAGGTCTACGCTATCGCCAGGAATTAAAAGAAAAATAGAGAGCTCCGAAGAAGATGACGATGTTCCTCTATCAGCTCGAAAAAAATCAAAAAAAGAACCTGCAGCTAAGAAAAAGAAAAAAAAGAAGATCAGCAGTGAAAATGAAGAGTACGATGACCGCGAGGAGGTAAATTATATATTACTTGAATTCGAAGAAAATTGTGCGCAATTGATCTCATAAATATTACTTTCATTTAGAAAGTACAGAAGAGACGAAAACCAAAAGCTGTGAAAATAGAGGTCGAAAGTCCGAAGAAAAAGAAGAAGGAAGAGGAGGAACAAGAAGTTTGGAAATGGTAAAGTATATTGTTCCCAGCAAGATCTGATTCCATCATTAATAATCAATCACGTGATAAATCGGCATACACTAACCTAATCTTGAGCTCTTCGCTTTCCTAACCTAAAGAAGTCCCTTCCATTTTATTGCTGCATGCGATCGTAGTGCACGATAGAGTGATGAACAAAGTTCTTACGACTGTTACTGATCTATTTATTAAATCAAATAGTTTTTATGTAAGATACATTAGTCTTGGTCTACTACATAAACTTTGTAACTATAAAATTTCCAATCGCTGCAAAAGGTTAATTTGCATACAGCTACAAATAGTTCGAAATTCACGTCTAAAAATAAATCTATATTTAGGTGGGAAGAGGAGAAAAAAAACGACGGAACCAAATGGCATTTCTTAGAGCATAAAGGACCTGTGTTTGCACCCGAATATGAGCCATTACCTTCCAGTGTTAAATTTTACTATAACGGCAAGGAGATAAAGCTGAGCCACGATACCGAAGAAGTAGCGACATTTTACGCTCGTATGCTAGAACATGACTATACAACGAAACAAGTATTTAACGATAACTTTTTTCACGACTGGCGTGAAATTATGACGGACTCGGAAAGGGCCAGAATTACAGACTTGAGAAAGTGTAATTTTACAGAGATCAATAGCTACTTCATTCAGAAAAGTGAAGAGCGAAAGGCTATGACGAAAGATGAGAAAAAAGCCATCAAGGAGAAAAATGAAGATATTCAAAAGGAATATGGTATTTGTACTATTGATGGTCATAAAGAAAAAATTGGTAATTTCAAAATTGAACCACCGGGCTTGTTTAGAGGGCGTGGCGAGCATCCAAAAATGGGAAAATTGAAAAGAAGAGTGAATCCAGAAGACGTACTAATTAATTGCTCTAAAGATTCAACTTTCCCCAAAGCTCCAAACGGTCATAGGTGGAAGGAAATTAGACACGATCCTACAGTCACTTGGTTAGCGTCTTGGACTGAAAATGTTCAAGGGCAAGTTAAATATGTCATGCTAAATCCTTCGAGTAAATTGAAGGGTGAGAAGGATTGGCAAAAATATGAGACTGCTAGAAAGCTTGCTAAATCTGTAGACAAAATTAGAGCGACATATCGAGAAGACTGGAAAAGTAAAGAGATGCGTATTAGGCAAAGGGCTGTTGCATTATATTTCATTGATAAACTTGCTCTGAGAGCTGGTAATGAAAAGGACGAGGATCAAGCTGACACGGTTGGCTGTTGTTCTTTGCGCGTGGAACATATTACTTTACACGAACAAAAGGACGATAAAGAATATGTAGTTGTGTTCGATTTCTTGGGTAAGTATTACGCGTTTGTTTGCTTGTTTGTTTATGTTATATCGATTGTTCGATTATTTATTTACATTAGGTAAGGATTCAATCCGATATTACAATGAGGTCCCAGTGGAGAAACGTGTATTCAAAAGCCTTCAGCTTTTCATGGATAATAAATCACCCGGAGATGAGCTTTTCGATCGTCTCAATACTACGGTAATGAACAAGCATTTGAATGAATTGATGGAGGGCCTTACTGCTAAAGTGTTCAGGACATATAATGCATCTTGGACGCTACAACAACAACTGGAGAAGCTCACAAACCCTGACGACACAGTAGCAGAAAAGATACTTTCCTATAACAGAGCTAATAGAGCCGTTGCAATATTGTGTAACCATCAGCGTTCGGTTCCAAAAACTCACGAAAAATCCATGGAAAATTTAAAATCCAAAATTGACGCTAAAAGAGATGCGGTGTCAGACGCAGAAGCAGCCGTCATAGACGCTAAACGCGACGCAAAGAATGGTTCTGTTAAAGAGAAAGTGTATGTACATTTTTTTATTTCTTATGAATCTCGAATTTTCTTATCTAATTTTGTAATTTTTGCCATTTATTCCAGTTTATATGAGAAAAAGAAGAAGCAGCTCGAACGACTAAGAGAACAATTAACAAAATTAGAGGTTCAAGCTACCGATAAGGAAGAAAATAAAGAAATCGCACTCGGTACTAGTAAGCTAAATTATCTCGATCCACGTATTTCGGCCGCATGGTAAATATAATTGCGTTTTGTTTTGTTTATTATTGTAATAATAATAATTATATTGTCAAGCGAGTTTGATCAATGTTTGCAAATTGTCATTTCTCTCGTAGGTGTAAGAAGCATGGGGTGCCGATTGAGAAGATTTACAATAAAACACAAAGAGACAAATTTCGATGGGCAATAGATATGGCTGGTGGTGACTACGTCTTTTAACCCTGTGAATCTCAATGATATGCAACAGTGCGATTTATCTCTTTAGTCAATTTTACTTTAATTGTGGAAATGTCTAGAATAATATGAGTTTTTCGTAACTAAAATTTGCGTGCGTGAGTAAATGTTGTACATTGTCTAGATAATTGATTTCAAGATAATTGTCTAGAAATATTGAAAAAAAAAAAAAAAATCTAGTTAATTGTCTAGATAAAATAATGTTAGATACGTCTTATGTTATCTTAATATTTTTTAAGATAATTTTCGAACACCTGCAAAGGATGATTTAGTTTTTTTTTTGTAATTGACGAAAATTAATATTCAATGGTATAAATAGATGCGATGATTTTATGGTTTGAGTCTGTAAATTGACGTTAATGACTTTTAATAACTCAACCTATTTTGATTATGCAATGAAATCTCTGCAGTGAAAACAATGTAAATTTATCTTTTTTGAATTCTTTTAAGGAATGCACTGATTTTAAAAGAAATGTATAGTAAATTTTTAGAAAACAATTAAATATAGATAAATATAAAATTATAATTGCCCCAATAAATGACGATTAATAAATTGTCTATTATAAAACGAAGTGTCGATAGATGCATATTTTTTGCATAAAAATTCTTCACTTATAAATGCTTTCAAGTTACTTAATTATTGAAAACTGTCATTTATTATAGTTTTTTTATTAAAAGTAAGTAATAGAAGGGAGGAATGCAGTGTACGTTTGAAAAATAAATGTTCCTACAGATTTATTTTTAAAAATTTGGTAGCACAATACAGAGTAATTAACAAGTTTTAGTTACACAAGAGTGCAAAGTATTATTTTCTTATATTTCAATGTATTTAATTTTCGTTTCATTACAAATTCGTAACTGATATAAAGTTTTATATATCGGTACAATATATTTTCTGGTACTGCCTTTTTAAACTTATCAAATTATTGGGAAAAAAAAAAGAAAGAAAGAAAGAAAGATCAACTTTGTACCTGTAGAAGCGTATTCTGTATCATTCAAATTGATTAAATTTTGCGGACACCAAATTGTTTTTATTCTCGCTATAATGTAGATAATATTAATGTATACATAGAGTTTAAAATTGCTATATATAAATTATCTATAGTATTACGTACAGGTAATTTATTTTATACATTTTAAATGTAGCAAACAAATTGCTATGAATTCATAAATTGATTGGGAGATATAATACTTTAAAAGCAGCAGTAAGCTCCTTTGGTGATAAAATTTCAATATGTAGGTTCTTTTATTTTTTATAGAAAAAAAATATCAGTATATAGAATTATCGGTGTATCAGTTCATGGAGTATATAATAATAATAATAATAGTAAATACTTCAAGAGAGTGATAATTTATGTAGCACTATATACATTTATATAAATATCTAGTCTAAGTAAACATCCTATAAGTCTTATGAAATATCATAGAATTTATTTGTCGAAAGCTCAATAATTAAATGACTTTAAATAACTTCGTAAGTTCCATTTTTTAGTTTTCTTTAACATGAATTATTATCGCATTTTTGTTTTTTCACGTATATATACTATAACTGCAGATTATGTTTTCTTTTCTTTTCTTTTTTTTTTTTTTTTTTTTTTTTTTTTTTTATAATAAGAAGCTTGACAATTATTCTATAAATTTAGCACTTCCTCTAAAATGGTTTTATTTATAAAAGTTTTTAGTTATAAATGTAACTACTTATTAATGTAACTCTTGTATAAAAGTAAGTTATTATGCAATTTTTTTTTAACATACTGATGTATCAATTTAGAATACTGTTCATGTATGCTTATATTTATACTCACCTGTGTTATGCTTTGATAAAAATAAAGTATTTTCTCCAATAAATTTTGACACAATAATTGAGCGAGTGTGACAAGTCATTTATTGAGACCATTATTTTATTTATTATTGGAAATTTTTGCATTGCTTTATCAACTAGAATTACAGAGCAAACCTTAAAAACATTGTTCGTACGACATTGAACTTGCAGTATAAATTGTAAATAATTTTCATTGCGGAGAGAGGTGGATGTTGAAATTACGAAGAAGTGAAAAACAATTGTATACATAATTAATTGTCCTATGATAATGAGATAATGAAACCGAGGCTTAGTTATCTAGATAATGTATAATACTGGCATTATGATGGAGATCAGACTGTCTAGCTTAGTTCAAATAATTATAAGTGAATTTAATGAGAATTAAATAAGAAAAGGGGAAAAAATGCTGCATTGCACGTCAAAGGTTATATAGATCACTATTAGGAAACTAAACTTTAGAGTTGACAACATCGTATGCAGCTATACACCCGAAAGTGATTTTTATCGAATTTATATATATATATATATATATAGTTTTTTTTTTTTTTTTTTTTTTTTTTTTGTGTATATCGGTCGTATTAACGATAAAAACGAAAGTGAATAAAAGTAATTACATAAATTGCGATTGTATTAATGATAGACGAAAGTGAATAAAGATAATTAGACCAGTGTTATGCATTATCTTAGATAATTATCCCAATGTAGTTGCAATAAATGTTAACTTCTATTTTTCAACATTATTTATTTTGGAATAACAATGAATTTTATCAATTTACTCGCAAACGAGGGCGCATTCCCCGACGAATCTTCGAATATTTTACCTTATTTTTAATAAAATATTTTAGCAAACACAAGATATAAATGCTTGGAATTCGACCTTAAAGATGCACAAAAATGTGCACGAATATTATAAAATATTTTTCGATATAAAAAAATATTTTAACTCTTACGCTTATGTTTTAGGCATTAAATGTGTCCGGTTTAAACATCGAATTCAGTCAGAATATTTTGATTATTTGAACTTAATTAAAAACGAAACTGAATATATTATTACTATTGTAATATCGATCCCTCTAACACTATAATTTTATAAATTATTAGGGCTTAAGTGGATTACATTATATTAAATCACATCTGCATTACCCCATCACACTCTTAACATGCACACACACACACACACACACACACACCATCTCTTGTTGTTAGTATTATTATAGGCCCAATAAAGTATTTAGCCTTATCATAGTGAACAATACTCGATTTCATAGTAATAATAAGGAAAGTAAGTTAGTTTTCGACTTCCTTTTTCGCTAATTTTATTTATCATATATGGAGTATATTTCGCTGCGCTAAGGTTATAATTTAATAGATAATCAGAAATGTACGGGGGGCGGGGGAGAAAAAAAAAAAAGAAAAGAAAAAACGAAAAAAACAACACAGAATGCGCCTTAACTCAACAAAAAAAAAAACAAAAAAACAAAAAAAAAAGAAAAAGATGTGTCGAGAGAAAAAGACATTCAATGAAAAGAGTTATGAAAGGTAATGAGCTCATCAATGCATCCAAAGTTCGAGTATTCGTCTCCATATACATTTTTTTAAAAATAATGTATTTATTCATAAGATAACCGATGTAGGACAAATAACGAGTACATATAACATTGAGATAATTCATTAAGCGACCATACTGTCTCTTTTCCATACCTTTAGGTGCATTAATTTGGTTTAGGTTCAAGAGGAGAAGCTTAAGCCTTTTCTGTTTATACTTAATAACTAACGATGATAATCTACGATTACAACTTAGATTAAACGAGTGGGTGAAGAAATGCCTTCGCGACGTAAATAATCGTCAAAAGCATTCGCAAGAATAATCCGAGTGCATTGGGGCAGGTCTTTGTATAATTATAAATGTGTACGAGGCATAAATTAATACGAGAGAAAAAAAAAAATCCTGTGACGAAGTTAATAAGTATCTTACTTGCAAACCATCGATTAATAGACTACGAACTATAGTCGCTTCAATTCCTCGAATTGCAGAGGATTCCATTCATTACATCCTTGTAACTATTGCGATTAATGAGCCATTCGTTTTTTTACACGGATTTTTATATATCAGTTATTAAATTTCGATCAATATCTTACCGACATTTGTATTCTCCAATGCGATATAATTATTCACGCTACTTATAATAATCGAATGCAGATGTCAATCGTTTCGGACATTATATTAATCAAATCTCCGTCACAAGACCTGTAAAATAAAATATTGTGAATCATCATCCAAGGAGAAAATAAAAAGTAAGTTTTTACCACTATTTATACTATTGGGATCTTTATTTGGCAGTTTTTTCGCCAACTAATCGCTCCTCTGTTGCAATCATTCCTTCACTCTCTACTTATCATCGACGATATTCTCCTCCCTTCCTCTTCCTCTTCCTTCCTCAACATTTATTTACTGATGCATGATACAAGAGTTCAATCTTCGCTTGGCTTTACTCGAACCTTTTCCACTTCATCATCAATTACCTACTAATAAATCAATTACCGAACTAGATGAATCAAAACATTCGCCCAATGTATTTTCCAATACGAACAAGTCTTTGCCCATTATTTTCTTAACGTGTTCAATTATTATTCCTCGGCTGTGTCTCTTATAATAAATATTTATCGATTCGAACGAGCATTGCCTATAATTCTTTATAAAAGCGCCAATTCATTAAAAACTAAGCCCTGATATAATGCCGAGGAAATACTAATATCGTGAACTTAAGCAGAACGAGGAACCTGAACACACAGATATGGAGCCTAAGCGCTAAAAGTTACAATACAAAAAACTTAATATAGAGTGTAAGTGATTCAATTACAACTTTTTAAAATGCATAGATAAAGGGATTTGTCGGTATTCTTTTAAGAGAAGATGCTGCTTTTATTGGCATTTTTTTTTTTAATCCTAGCCTCTCACCAAATGTGACTGCACCAAAATTAAAAAATTGACTACTTATAATTATTTTTTGTTCTCTCTTTAACATTGAAAAATAAATATTGCTACTTTAAGGTGAGGCATCGCCAATTCTTAGATTCTCCTCTTCTTTTCTCAAGGTTATTACAATAAACGCTATTAGCAATATTATATTTTTGGAGACATTTTTTTTATAAGTTATGTAATTACAAAGTTAATGTGGGTAAATCAATTTTTATAATAAAAATTAAACTTCTCTCTCCTCGCGCATGCTTCCATCCATTATCGTCCATTATATAATAAATATAATTCTAAAATATAAATACTATTAGGCAATGAAAAATACCGATTACGACATTCAATGTACCAATAATATTAATTATACTACAATTTTTTACAATTAACCATATAAGATGTGTTAGATATAAGATTTTATTAATAAATATTATGCACAAAATTATTGTAAATCACAATCTGTTTATTCATATATTCATTTATTATTTTACAAATGTTCAGCACATAGCGAAATAAAAAGACATCAAGTGAAATTATACAAATAAAAAAATTAAAGCTAAAGTAAAATACATAAATTTCAGTATTTCATCCACCTATTATTTTTCTAGATATTGAGCATAGATTTTTTGATGCGCCTATTATAGCCATTCTACATAAGCTCCAAAAACTTTGGCAAGTCCAGAACTTTTATACTTTTACCCAATATATAATATATATATATATATATAAATTATAGTTAAATTTAACTAGAAAATTGTTAGATTTTTAAATTTAAGTTCGAAGGCGACGATCTTTTAGACTTGCGAATTTTCACATTACACTCTCAATAATTGAAAATCATCATGTATATGTCGAATAATTTAAATAGCCGTTACTTATCGTATCGCTATATATAATTACAAGGAAATAAAAATGCTGATAATTTGGATTTCATAATAAGATATTGCACGAATGAGATGCAAATAACTTTTTGCATTATGAAATCAAACACTGATTATTATATAGAAAAACAATATGTCGTACCTTATACTTAAATGCGATATGCCTTCACTTTATACTACGATTATCGATATTATAAATGTCACTACTTTGAAATAATTTTAAACAATGATTAATATACAAACTAGTCTACTTAAAACAACTTGCTTCCTTTCGAGTGCATACACGACTTACGCAATATTCGAAAACATAAAATGATTTCCCAATCAATTTAATTGATACGGAGATAGAAGAGTGAGAAGTTAAATATTTTGAATGCGATGAATTGCAGCAGCACGCCGATTATTGAATTAGGCTCTCCCGAAATTTATTAAAAACTTTGGTCCTTCTGTGAGATATTTTCGCCTGCTTAGAAGAATTAAATCGTTTGCAAGTTTAAAAAATTAAATAAACTTTAAGATTCTCGTGAATAGAAAAAAAAAAACATAACAATAAAAATCATGTAATATATAAGTTGATTTTAACTTGCAACGCTTGAAGATTGATAAAATAAAATGTTGGCTTTCAAAGATATTTTTAAAAAGTAAGACACCAATCCATTAGTGCGAGGGTCAAATGAAGAAAAAAAAATGTATATATATATATCTATGTATACGTCATCTACATCATTATTTATTAACAAAATACAGATGGATATTAAAAAAAATGTTAATTTTTGAAAAAAGTATTACTTTGCTTGTACAAAATTGTATATATAAAATGTTCGATAACTTAAGAAATACTTTATGTGCTTTGGAAAATACATCGGTTCCAAATTCTTTAGATTTTGCTGTGCATAAACGTTTTATAATGTGGCGTAGAAAAAGGTTTTCACTTGTGTATTAATGTTCCTTAAATGCATACAAATTATTTTTCAATTATTAATACTCAATACCCTAAGAGACATGTATTTTAACGAAAACAAAAAGTCAACTTTACGAAAATTTAGAACTGGCTAATAACTTTATATAATATTGAGCGCAAATAGTTGATTTTTTTACAATAACATACTTGAATAATTTGCTTCGCTAGTACATCTTCGATGATATGCTTGAAAATAATGTAAATAATTGGTGATGTAGCAACATCTTTACTATTGGGACAGAATATTTTCTAATGCAACTCTATCATTCACATATCGATTGGCGCTCTTGGTGTTATTAAATTACAAATTTAATCAAATTGATTTCGTTCGTAAATAACAATGATTGTTGACTTTAAACACGGAGAATAAGAAATGAAGAAATTAATGAAATTTAATAAAAAATATCATGCTTACCATAGTAATTCTAAATAGCAAGTTATAATTTAGCGATAATACCGTATTAACATAGCTAATTGGACTTTGTATTGCAATCAAAATCGCGTAAAAAATTTATAAGCTAAATATAAATTTTGCGCAAATGAAGTAATTTAACAATATATCAATGTAATTTAATACAAAATAAATAAGACGATTAAACGTTAAAAAATAAAATCACAAATAATTTTTAGACTAGATTTCATTTTAATAATTTTCTTTTAGTCCTGTCTCTTTTTACAGCATATTATAAGTGTTTTATTTTCTTCTTATTACATAAAAAGACCTCTTGTTAGCTTACATTTACTGGCTAATTTTCGTTTTATATACTGTGTCGAATAAAAATCTACAAGATTAATAACAATAACACATTACCATACATACGTAACCGAAATTAAGTCTTAAAACTATTATCGAAAGGCAATAACATAAAATGACAGCTAAAATTATCACGAAGTTCGGCTACTTTTTCCCTGTTTTAGCTTATAGAGGATAAATAAATTGCTCGGATTGTAATACAATTTTCCTTTAATAAAGAGCTTCAATAATCTTCGTAATAATAGGTAACGTGACTTCAATCATTTCTTAACAAATCCTTTCTATCAAAGCAATAAGCTCTGCTATACTTTTCTTTTTAGTAGTATATAAAATATAAAATAATTCTTACTTTTCTGGTATTATTCTATGAACGAGCTTTAGTTGAATTGAAAAAGAAAAAAAATAAAATTAGACTAGACTACACTAACTTGCGGTTCTTATATATTTTTCGATCGAGCTCAAGATTTGCAATTTTAAATCCACAGCCCTTTAAAAATAGCATTAAAAGTATTTTAATATGCGCTATCCGCAAATTTAGCATTAAAAAAAAAAAAAACAATGAAAAGTGAGTGAAAATTACGACCAATTTCTCAACATTAAGTGTCACGTTTGTTTCGTATTGAATTAGTCCTGAATTTTCTGCAGATTTTATTTACAGAATAAAACGTCCTTCTCATCATTTTAACTGTGAACGACGTAAAGTACTAAGGTGATTTCATATTTCGCAATGACATACGAATATCCTTTTGAAGCATTCTTGATTAACTTCATGACCAAAAGTTCTGAAAAACCAAATCATTTCTAATAGCAAAAATTTACGATGAAAATATGGATAGGAATTTTATTGAATTTATTTTTCATTTCTTTTCAATAAATTCAAATTACCATTCCCAATAAATTAGCAGAGAATTATGAAAAAATACAAAGAATTTTATTTAAAAAATTGCACGTAAAATTACATGTTTTTTCAATAAAGATTTACGTCTAAATTTTGCTTTCAATAACCAAAATCTTTATATTACTTATAGTGTCTGTAAGTCACCACTTTATTTAATTATTATTTTTGATTATATGAATTTTTTTATTCTCAACAATTATATGTTTGAGCTCATTTTTTCCAAGTCTAATGCTACTACACTACTTTTTTTTCTTTTTTTTTTTTTTAGAAAATTTTAGCAAACATAATTTTTTCATTCTAATACTTAATAATTAATATTTTAAATAAAGATATTTCAGCCTCCTTTAGCTAATTTAGACTATGGAAAAGAATATATTTTAAAGGAAATTCTATTTGAACGAATAAAGCTTTGTTAATAAATACTGCCATACTTACTTTGACTCATGTTATTTGTCTACGAAAATTCTTCATAAAAATTTTATTCAGGATCGTTTTCCAACAATTCACCTGCAGATATCACCGTAACGGAACCTGATGCTGCTACTTTTGTTTTGTATGCTTCCGGTTCGAACCAGCGAATCGGTACCTGTTGATGCGCAAAAGTAAGTATAAAATTATTTCCAATGGCACAAACATTGCCGATACATTAATAAATAATGTCGGAGAGAAGGAAAATTTGAAAGAGGAAAAAAACAACAACAAATCTTAATACTTTTTTTTCTTACCTTGTTGTATCCTTAGAAGCGGCATGCTTTAAATGCAGATATTAATTAAAATCGTTTTTAATTGTGTTTTTAAGTGCTTAAGTATTAAAAAGAAAATATTCACGTGCAATAACAGCGTAAGCGTAATGTTATAGGGGAGCATGAAATAAAAATTTTAAGGATATAAAATACAAACACGTTAATTAACTAACAAATATTTATTTTTTAAATTATTGAGAAAAATAACAGACAAATAAGAAATAAAATTCTTTTCACATTCGAACACACGTCTCATTAAATTACAGAATGGAAACGAGACTCTTAACAAATATAATTAATATTATTTAATATGAAATTATATTTCATTGTTTGTAATTATTTAATATTAAAAACTCAAGTTTGAATGATAGTTTATGAAAAATAATTGTATTAATCTTTAAAAATTAAATTAATGATACGTGATAGTTTTTGGTGGTAGCATACTAATTTGTTTTTTTTTTTTTTTGGTTGTTTTAAAATAATTTTGAACCTAAAGCTCGTTACACCAAAACATCGTACAGAAAGCATTAGGAATACTTTTTTTTTTTTTTTTTTTTTTTTAATAATAAAAAGTAATTATTTACATATATTAATTAAATAATCGACACAAGTTAAAAAAATTCAAACCTAAGTTTGGATAATATTAGGATAATATTAAATAATTAAGTGATCGCAAAACATGGAGCACACATGTTAATTCTATACAGAATTTTACCTAAAGAATCAGAATCGTAAACATTATAATACGTATTAACATTACTTATATTCTTTAACTTGCCTCTTACTGTACAAACAGTTTATTATTTAAAGTGAAATTACCAATTATGAATGTAACGCATCGTAAACTTCACCGCTAAAGCAAGATAATAATAAAAACAATATTGAAAACATTTACTTTGGCTTGAAATTGTAAAAATAAATCTACTCTCAATCTATCTGACATGTCAAAAAGACCTCGAAAGCAATGTTATTGGTGGCGCTTAAATACTTAACATTTGAAAGCATTTTTAATGAAAATTCGTGTTTAATAATTTAAAAATCATTCCATCTATAGTGTCCGATATATAGCGTTGGAATAATTTATAATAGCTACCCTCGATAATTGACAACCATTATTTTCAATTATAAATGTTAATTGTCTAAGCAGTCTCTTGTGCAATAATATATTGTAAATCGTTACTTTAGGGGCGTGCGATTTTTGTTATTAAGACAAGCTTTCACCCAACTTGAACATTATTCATGTTAGTCTTATTGTTTTCCCAAGCAATTCCATTTGCGATATTATCGACTACGGCAGCATATACCTTACGAACAATATTGGGACTCTCTTTCTGTATACGCTCCCAATCGGGTGGGGGCCGCTTGGCAAATGGGCCCATTGCACATTGCATCAGAAACTCATACGAAAGCTCCCTCGATGATTCTGTAACATTGGAACGGGCGCTTTAAAAGCTTTAGAAGTCAGTCACACTTATTGCGCATGCAATTGTAAATTTGTTAATTATTTCGTTGAAGCTGTGAGAATTAAAAATTTCAATAATTCATATAATTGTTGCATGCTTGTGTCCGAAAATAATTTGATATCTGATATCTAGCATTCGTAATTTAATTTTTAATATTATTCGGTTATAAAGTCAAAATCAAAATCACTCCATCGGGTATTAAGAAGCCTACCTATTTCCACAGTACTTTAAGTATCAAAATATAATTGCAATCTGTTTTTATAATTTTACAAAAGGCTTTATACTTCATAATTCGGAGCTATTCATTAAAATTGCTAAGAAACTTATTTTATGCTTGAACAGTTAATTCAAGCTTTTAACTAAAATATACAAGTTTGAAAGAGGTATTTTAAACAATTTATATTCGAGTATGTAGTATTCTTTTCACATAAAAATATTAATCAAACCATTACATTATCTTGATATTAGAACAGTTGAATCTGATCATTATTTATTTACAATGACGTAGAATAGCAATGAAAAGAAGAAAAAAAATGCGTGGATGACAAGAATTAGAAATATGAAAACAGAATTATGAAGTGCATAATATATAATATATAATATATATAATATATAATATATATAATACCGTGTGAAAAAGAAATAAGCACAAAGAGTCTAAGAATGGAAACTATTATCGTAAATACATGTTTAAATGAAAAAAGTGTTTCACAATATTTTGTATTAATTGATTAAATATTTTAATGATTTTAAAAAACACTTAATAAACATCTTGAGGATGAAAATTAATATGTGTAATAAACTTTTCATAATAATTACCGTCTAAATTACAAATATTGTTGAATATATAAATAATGCAAAATAATATTATATAAAGTTGTAAGAATAATATCATTGAACAAGGAATTATGAAAAGAACAATATAAATATTAATGATAAGAATAGAATAAAAAATTAATAGTAATACAAAGAGGTATGAGAGAATGTTTTTAAAGAGTATGAGGTATAACTAGTTGTTAAAACCAATTCTAATAAGAAAATTACTCCACTGCGATTTATATGTTTTTTTTTACCAATACTTCCAATATGAATGCATTGTTTATAACTCAGTAATGAGATCAGAATTTATACAAATTTTATCAATTATCACATATAATATACAATTCCATCGCACAAAGACAAATCATAGTTATTTACATACAATTTATTAATTTTTATCGCACAATTTTTTATGTAATTCCAAATAAAATAGTATTCTCCAATAAAAACCAAGTTTACCCTTTTTTTCTTAAGATTTCTTTTCAACAGATGAGATACAATGCTCAAGCCATTAAAGTAAATCAAATTTCCAAGTTTTTACAGAAAAACAAAGACAAAATAATTGATTGAACGAATAACGACAATTAATTTGAAACTAGCATAATAAATATAAATCTCTATAAAAAATAAAAGCCTTTTTCAATTTCTGAACAATATTTTAACGTACAAATTCATTTGTAAATTCATTTTTAATTTACTTTCGCTACTTTGATAAAGATGATAAACTTGTATATTCAAGGTATTTGGCTACAGTAACGATACAGTTGGTATCTACGTATTTGCAATTGAATGTAAATATAAATTTTCACTAATTGTTTGAGTTCTTAAAGAAATATTCTACTTTGATTGTTTTCAATTTTCGATGCTTCATTTGATTATTCGACTGCAATTATCGTTGAGAAAATACGCACGGATATTTAAGATTACGCTTTAATTGTTTGGATATATTTGATCGCTGACAATTAGCTTCAATTAGGATAGTTATGAAAGTTTGTGAAAAAACGATTATTATTCACAGACGACCATTTTTCTGACTAAATAAAACTAAATAAAAAAGAATTTATAATCCAACAATTCCCAAATCAACTGCAATTAATTTATCTATGCCTGAGTACTAGAGAAATGAAAATCAAGTGTTACATTTCCACGTAAATTTTTTTACGATATATAAAGCGGGAAAATAATAAGGAATTAATAACATCGATTAATCAAAACAATGGAATAATTCTCTCATGCGTCAATGTAAATTATTATTTTATATTGGTTGCATAGGTATTGGTTCGTTTGGAATCGAGCGCATGTTGTTTAAACAGTTTTCATTGTTAATCCACAGTTTAAGGAGAAGAAATGATTTAATTTCTTAGAAAAATTTTAATTGTATCGTTGAACTATTGCAAAAGAGAGTTTAGGAGTGGAAAAAATAATCAAAATCAGTTGCTCCTCGATTCGTTGTTACATTGGACTTTGACGCCAAAAATACCGAGGGGGGAGAAAAATGAGGGTAAATTTCGTAAAAAATACTTACCATTTTTTTTCGGTTCAATTTCGGGAATAGTTAGGTCTCTTGCTTTATCATTCTCTAATGTGGCGCCATTATCACAACTCAAATTTCTTCGTAAAAAACTTGCCTGACCGGCAGACAGAGGAGTGTGGGGCACAACCGAGGCGACAACAGGAGCAAATGACGATTCCTCGTCGAATGTAAAATATTCGACGCCACTACCGATATGCTCGGATTCTTCTGAAAAATATTCGTCCAATGCTAACTTGGCAGCCTGCAACAGAATTAGTCGCGCCAAGCTGTGAGAATCTTGGTATCCGACAATACATTTCACTCTCGCGTGACATATATGTTTTTACAATTGTAACGAGCGATATTGAAGCGCAATATTAAAGCTAGTAATGATAATAATACAATTGTCTTAAAGTCTTAACAGACGCATGGAAATAAAATGCCAATCAATAGCCATCAGTGCATTACATTATTTCTACACGCAGCACTCAAATAAACAAAAAATTATTTCGTATAAGATACTTTACGTATTTATTTGCTTGATTGTTATCTTTTTGATTTTTAATGACATATTTAAATTGTGTCAAATCAAAGAAGAATTAGCTCCATTTAAAGTAACAATCCAAGCAGTCACAATGCGATTAATTTGATTGAATTCAGTAACAAGCACATTGACTTATATTGATCATCGACTTTCTCCTCCATACCCGATTGCAAAATGAAATTATCTTCCCACGTGTAGATAGGTATATACATCTATTGCAATACACACCCTAACGAGATCTAAATTACTGCCTGTAATTTTTAAAGAATGTGGTCCGACAGTGACGGTATATTTGTATTCACCAATACTGGCGTCGTTGGCGGGATAATTGTGGAGGAGAGAGGAACGCAATGCTGATTGCTGATGTTGCTGAAGTCGGCTACTTTCATCGGAGGCGCTGCTATTTAAGGAAGAGCTTGAGCCGCCGATCCCACTTTTCTCTCGTCCACCTTGCTCGAGTCTTACGGGCGATGCATTTCGTTGAATCGTGTCCTTAATTAAATCCTTCGCGTAACTGGAATATATATATATTTATATATTCATATTAATAATAAAGGGGTTGCTTATGAAGCTCCATTCTGGCAAATTAGATACAATGACAATAAGCTTACTATATCTTGTCCTCGGAAGTGCCGGTTATTTGGACAAGTCGTTCTTTTGCTCCAGGATTCACTAAAATTAATACAAGTTTATTAAGCACGCTCATTGATCGCAATTGAACGCCGAAAGGTGTATTAATCACAAATTTAATACTTCAATGTATGACATTTATTTGCAGGTGAGCTGCAAATCGTAAAAATTAGTCCTCAAATGCGACATGCTTTTTTTAAAAATTTCTCTTTTCAAATAAAACTAAATTGTATTATCGATACGTTCCCAAAAAAAATCTCTGAAAAAAACAACTATCGTGACAATTCAGTTTTATTTTTTTATGTATTTAAACACACCCCACCCGTCCAAACACACACACACACGCCCACGCGCGCGCACACATTGATAATGTATAAGAAAATGCAATGTTACGAGAATTAGAGAAAATAGGTGTAATTAATAATTTCAAGTATCTTGAGGAAAATTTGCGTCTTTGGTAATTAGTAGATATTTGGTTTGATATTATGTAAATTATATTTTTAGCGCATCATGCTTCAAGTGAGAGAGATGTAACATTAACGTCGTCATTAATCTCGAAAAAGGTATGATTAGGAAAATTTGCCAACTGAAAAGGTTAAAGTATCTTGAAAAATTACAATGTAATTCTTCTATTTCATGGATTAGGAACACATAAGTTGTAGCGCGTAAATAAACAGGAGGAAATTTCAACATTTTTCATCTAATAAAATTTGTCGCTCATTATTTGAGAATGAAATTAACAATCAAAGCGACACATTAATCTTATTATGAGAAAGACATTTTTCTAAAGCGATAAAAAATTCGACAAACAAAACGGTACTCAATGTCCTGTTAATATTAGAATTGTTAAATTGTTTATTTTAATGGGAAAAAAGTATGCATTACCGTGCATTATTAGCAAATTTTTATTATACAATTGTTTTTCTTTACAATTCATACAGACTGTTATTATCGGTATGCTAATTATTTGATTAATAAGACTGAGCTGATGCATGGATTTTATTTCAATACAAGCTTTTCTTGCACGCCACTTTTTTTGTTCACTTTACCTCTCTGGAAGGAGATGATTGTCTCGCTGAGTTCCTCAATCATGTGAACTCGTCGCCCTTTTATTCCCATCACTATATGTTTGTGCAAATTTTATTTCAAATAAGTGAAAACCTTTGCAGCCTAAACAATTATTTGCCACAATTGCCCTTTCAATCTTTTTTTTAAGATGCAAAAAGTAAGAATAAAAAGCAAAGGCAAAAAAAGAAAAGAAGCTCAAACAAATAATAAGATTTGCGTTGAACTTGTCTTTGATGGAAAATGTTTTGCAATATTTTCACATCTTAACTATAAATAAATTGCCGAGAACATTCAACTGTATGCTCATCAATCATACGAACTTACCTTTACCAGAATCACTATTACGGATCACCACCTCATCCTTGCAATAATTTTTCCCGGGTATACGCGTGGGCTTTGCGAATTTGCCGCTGTTTTTGATGACCTCGCCAGGTCCGAGGAGAGGTGGCGACGTTGCTGAATTCATGGCAATAATGGAAGGGGTCAGCAAATTCGTTGGCGTATCCGGGGTGAGCAGATCATTCTGCTGAAGCAGACAATGTCTATAAATACAAGAACTTCCTGCTATCGCCCCATCTACAATAATACAATCTCTTTATACAAACATTATCCAAGTTGGAGAACTTTTGTGAATAATAGGCGTTCATGGACTCGTTGTGATGCCACTGTTTCGCTCGTAATTCAATTAATTCCAGCAAGTGAACTCGGGTCGTCATGTCCAGTCTTTCGTCTTGGCTGCCGTTCCTGATAGCTATGAATGCTCTATCCAGTTGATCTAGATAGATGCAAAAATAAGGCGTTAGATCGCGCATTGAAGATGAAGGACTGCATTTTGAAGTATTAAGCAATTACAATTGGCCACGTAGAAGAGCGTGGAGGAAATTGCGAGTAATTGGCCTCAATTTCATATCGAAGCTCGAAAGTTCACTCACCTTTGTAAATCATTTCCAACTGATGAGAGAAAAGCTTCAGATGATTGCACATCGTGACGATATTGGTCTGCAACAGCTGATCGTAAAATCCGCTATTCAGATGCATAGCGACATTGTCGATCAATGAGACAATGTCGTCGACTGGGCACAATTAACAGGCAAGTTAATGGAAATTTGCGAGAGTCGAGGCGGCTGGATTATCAGTTATGAAAACGAGAGTGCGTGCTCGCTAAAAACATACCATTCGTAATCCGTGTGTCGGTCGTTGGGCTGCGCAGGCTAATTTTCAGCGGCCGAGGTTTCTCTAGCTTCTTGATCGTTCGTGGTCGATTTACCGTGGTTGCCATTGTCTGGTGGAAAACAAAAAAAATTTTCAGAATGATATGTGATGATGTGATATTGGGAGGGCAGGCCGCCGGCCAATGCGAGGCTTAAGCTGCATAAGCGAGCGCGGCCTGAATGATCGATCGGCGCCGATTAATTTGCCTCCTCGGTAATTAACGTGACATGCTCGACGCGAAATCCGCGGATTCGTCGACCAGTGGCGAAGAGACAAAAGAACGCCGGCCAATACGTTTCGCCGTATCGCCCCGACAGAGATACCGAGAGCAGCAGCAATGCATTACAAAAGCAGCCATTGTTATTTGGCGCATGCAACGTAGGCCGACGAATGTTTAAAGCACCAGGGAGAAGAGCTGCTTGATCCTCGGGTCGGAAGAAGGGAAGGTCCGGGCTGGCGGAGTGGCAGCTCCCGGCGAGGAGTCAATCGATGACGATATAATTTAATAAACAACGAGCACGCTTACGGAAATTGCGTGAGAAAGGGGCGGCAGCGGCACTCGGATTCGCTCGACTTTGACACAAAAGCATGCCTGCCTGGCCGCTGCGGGCAGAGCCGCCGCTCGTCACTCGCTCGCGATTTAAATATAACTCGGGAAAAAAGTAAAGGAAAAATAAAGAATTTACCGTGATGTGATGAGAGAGAGAGAGAGAGAGAGAGAGAGAGAGAGAGAGAGAGAGCGAGAGAGAGCGAGAGAGAGAGAGAG
>JAPYYT010001950.1:0-21931 GCA_030522565.1 Ceratosolen corneri
ACAGTTTATCTTCTAGTATCTCGGGACCATGGCTCCTAATGATTTACGTCGTCTTAACTCTTGTACTTTACACTTGGATAACTCTGCTTAAAAAGACAAAAAAAAAAAAAAAAAAAAAAAAAAAAAAAAAAAAAAAAAAAAAAAAAAAAAAAACACGTCGATAAATGCCAATGCTGTTTGTCTTACTTAGCATTAGTTAATAATTCATCGATAAGCATTAATAATTACAGGGCACCAAATAAACGTGTTGGCCATTTTTTTATTTCTAAAAATAATCAACAACCAATCCTAATTAGGCGGCCTTGCAAACGCTTACAACACACCTGTGATTCTACTACCAACACGAGCCACTAAATCACATGAAGAGAAATCAAAGGCAAATACTCCCATTATTTACCGTACTTTCGTCTCTCGCTGGATCCACTCTTAAACAGCCGGAGGAAAATCGTATGGGAAAGCTGCTGTTCACTTATTGATTATCCAGTTGTATCGGAAGCGAATGACCTTTCCAACCTCTTTATCCTCCTTTACATAATATTTCAATCTCCTCACTGAGCCTTATCCACTTGACAATTTAAGTTGTAATCACAATGCATTCGTCGTCGCTTTAGACACCAAGCGCACACACACACATTACAACAATCAAGTTTCAACATAATGATATTGATTTCACGATATCTATGGACTTTTAACTTTGTCGACTTTTAACTTTGTATGGGACTTGGGCAGCAACAATATCCAAGGTGGATCGTCTTCTAAACATGCTCGATCCAATCTGATCTCACGAGTGCTGGGAAATCGCGATCCAACGTTGGTCGAAAAACCACGTCGAGCAGCTGATTAATGGTGGCGGCCCTCCAACCATTAGGTGCTGCATGTCCTCCACCATGAAGCGTGTATTCTTTCTTAAATCCTTGTAAGGTCGCTTGTGATACACAGTGCATAAGTCTCCTCGGACATCGGAGTCGGCTATCATCAGCCTCGTATCTTAGAAGATGCGTATGCTGAGAGATACACAAGTTTGCCTTTCCGGCCTTATATCGAGAAGGTGGGGGAGGAACGTCTTCATATTATCCCTCAGACGCTGCCAACGCGAAGTGACAGCGGTAATTAAAGCTGAGCATAGTAATCGTTTTATCTGCGATGTAGCTCGAGTGAACGCATATTCGCTCGGCCGATTTCTAGTTGAACGGATTACAATTTTTACGTGCCGAGCGACACGTACGCCTCCTCCCAACCATTACACGATTCACATGTAATTGTCATCGATTGCATGTCGACAATGTTCCACTCCATACCCTAGTTGCCGTACACATGCGTCAGCCACATCGACTCCCATCCCCTCCCCCCAAATCAATGATAAATACTCGCCAATCGCTCCTAGCATTATCATTTCAACACGAGGGATGCAACATCATGACTGATCTGCGTCTCGCCCTTCCTAATTGACATTTCGCGCAATGTCAAGCCTAGCAGTTTTCTCGTGGCTTGAAAAGACCTGAAAAAACGCGCGATGTGACATATCCTTTGATAAACGAGGCGCGCGTTTTCTCTTTAATTGGTAAAACTGGGGGGGGGGGGGCGCTCCGCGCGAATTTTGACGCTCGGCCTCTTGATCAACGCTCTCGCACCTCGGCTGAAATTCTATAATGGATTACGTTTCAAGCGTGTGTGTGTGTGTGCTTAGTCAATTTAAACATGCCGGGCGTGATATTGTCCGTGACGACGGGCAAGACGCTGACGTCAAGAGATTTTGACGTGGATGGTGGTACTTGATTTACAGGCGCGCTGCCGATTACGAGTGGGGCGGGCCCGCGAGGGTATCGAGTCGCCGGCGACGTGTTTTTTTTTCACCTGGGGAGTCCTCGGCCAAGTCTTTTTATGTCGTCCAAGTGCTGTTGTGCTGTGGCGTTCAAGTTGCTTCTCTCTCGGGGAAATTCAGCATCGCGAGGTTTATTATTGCCGAGTGAGCTTCGCGCGGCCGTGTCGTCATTAGTGACAAGTCGTTGCTGTCGATAAAACCGAGATTAGCTGGGAAATTTATAAGGCCAATTATTCTCGACATTGGATTCTCTTTCAACTATATCGAAAGACCTTTGATATCCGATGTATTAAGATTTGGGAATTAGTTTTATTAATTTTAATGGCCGTGAATACTTCAAAGGCCTTCATGTTTCTTATTTCTTTCTTTTTTTTGCTTTCGCGCGTCCGAGCTGGCAAACTAGATATGAAAAATCGTGACTTTCTAAATTTAGAGAAATTTTATGTTACTTCTTTTTATACGGTTAATGAACGCTCGGTTGGACGCTTCGCCTCCGACATTACAAGTGCTCGGCGTTATTGTATGTAAAGGAGGCAAAGAGTGTTACGAGAGTAAATCGGTAATAATGTAAAAGCTATTAATGAACATTCTATTAATATATCGATTATTTATTATGGATAGGTTTTTATCGATGACCTACAAATAATTCAATGAAATATTACACGGAGATTTGTTGGGCTTACAATATGGGTCGCACCGTACGCGCGCTAATTGAACGCTAAAGACATTATTAATGAGAGAATGGAATTTTCTTTCATTGAAAGCTGCTGGTGGCATGCGCTGTACAATCAGGTCAAAAGCATCTCATTATTATTGTGGTAGGTCGTTGAAGAAAATTGAGCGTGTTACGCGAAATTTATGCAAGGTGGCGCAGCAGATCGCATGTCCTGCGATGCGTAAAAGTCACGGATGAAAGGGTCAATCTGCTTTTAACGATCGTAATAAAATAGATAATCTACCTTAATGTGATAGGAATTTAATTTGGTTCTCGGCAGACTGTTGAATGCACTGAAGTCCAGTCGTCGAGAGAAAATACCGTTTGCTCCGCAGCTTTGTCTGCAACAAGAGAAATAAGTACAATTTTTATCTTTCTTTATATTTTCAATTCCAATGCAAGACACTCGAACAGACATAATTAAGATAATGTCGATAAAGTGCTCGGCCGTTAAATAAAAGTCAATTATCAAAGGTATACAAATGCAGGATTATATAATTGTTGTGTATGTATGGTCTATTACCTCAAAGCCCATTCGGCATTACATAATCCGTGAGCTTAGGAATAATAATAATAATAATGGTGGCGATGACGGGCAGGGGGGGGTGGAAGGAATCATTTGTAACTCTTAAATAATGTTATCCTCGGTGGCATAATGTTTTGTTATAATTCAGTCTGAATAGGATGACGTCAAGTTTAATGCCTTGTTGTATCTGAATTCGGATTTTCGAGAGTTAAAATGACGCATGACTGCGTCACGAGCGCGATATTCACATTCAATCTTATTCATCTTTTCCCATTCGGATTTATATTTAAAATACCGCCTAGTTTTAAATAATTTAACATGATTGATAATATAAATTCGGTGATATAAAAAAATTGTATTGCTAGCCAAGAAAGAAAGGAAGATGAAGAAGATGAGAAAAAGAGGAGGAGGAGGAGGAGGAGGAGGATGATGTAGAAGAAGAAGAAGAAGTAGAGGAGCCTCATCGACCGAAATACAGCGAGTTTCTCAAGGGATCGAAATACAAAATGATGGGTGGACAGCATTTTAAGGTATTGATGTATTCCAAATTGCTGAGGGTTAGGAAGTGTCAGGTCCACAGGCGGCTGTGCACTAGTCTCGTGCAGAAAATGATGCGCGAGCTTTGTTGGGTATCGAGGGGACCGAAATTGAAACGTCATCGCCATATGACGTGTGCCATTCAAATGTCGAAGCAAGTTGGGAGGATGGGACACGGATGGGAGGGAAAATAAGAGGAAGGCAAATCTCCCATTGCGGCGCGGTCTCGCTACGACTTTTATTCGCGAACGGCCGCCTCTCCTTTCGATCAGCAACCTTTTAGAGAGAGAGAGAGAGGCCGGTTGAATGGGAAAAAAAAGAAAAGAGCGGGCCCCTCGGCCTGTGTATAAGTAATGTCGGAGGGATTTTTTCCCTCCAATTTATACGCTGCCAAATAGGCAAAATCGAGCTTGAAATGTCTGAATAGAAAAAGGCTCTTAAGCAGATATCTCGCACGTGAAATTCGAGATAATGCGATGTATCTAAGCGTAGTAGGTATATGGAGTCTCGCTTGGTGCCTCTCTCAAGGTGACCTGGATCCAACTCATTTCGCATGAACAATCGGAACAATCCGGTCTCGAGTGCTATTTGCCTTTGGGCGAATTATGTTGCGAATTTTTATCCGCCGCGAGCATTTCTTTTGTATTACATAATGACATTCGCACGGGGCTTATTAATCGTAAGGGCCCTGCCGCCGCCCGCCCCTCTTGCAATAGCACTCGAGAGGCTTTAACGACTTTAACCTCATGAATGCCTGACAATCAACAAAAGACGCATTATTTAGCGAGTATTTTTATTTTAGCAGCCCCTGCTGGCCTATTGGTATCGATGGGCGGCGAGAAGCTCTGCGATATTTTCGTTTCCTTCGTGCCAGCCAATCGACAGCCACCGCCGCTGCCAGTCATTAAAGTCAATGAAGAAAAAAAGAAAAAAACTCGCCTCGCCAGATAACAAGCATTATAATCAATACAATCGTTTGGCATTTATGAATTGTGCTAAGACCAGATTAATTACTCGAATTGCAAGACGGTAAACCAATCGCTCGCGAGAAAAAAAAAACGTGCGCGCTAGGGATTAATTTACTATAAGCGAGAGAGAGAATCGGCTAAGCGCAAGTGCGCGACGAGACACGCTGATGTAATAATGCCGCGAGCCATCGAGCGAGCAATTGCGACGAAAACAGAATAGTCGAGTAACTCGTCGATGTGGGAGAGAACGACGAAGGAAGCCGAGTAATTAATGCCGAGCGTCCTTATCGTTACGCACAGGTGAGCTACTCCTCCCGGATATGTAGAATCTGTCGGTGTGCCGATGAGACAAGGGGGAGAGGGAAGGCCAGCGCGACCTCGACCTTGATTTGTCTTTTTTCTCTATATCAAGTCCCGCATATTTTTGGCAATGTCACCTTCTCTGGGTTATAAAAGCATTACTCACTACCGGTGCTCGTGTAGCAGCAGTGCGCCGCGAGAAATTGAGTGCGGCGAAGCCCGAGTCGCGAGAACAAAGAGGAGCCCCCTTAACACTCATTTTCTCGGCATAGTTTGAAAATCGAAATTTCATTCACGATTGGCCACGCGATTAGTATTAATGCTATGCCCACAAAAGCTTGTTCCCATTCAATTGAATTCGTCCGTTATGCATATCAATGCTCCACGCTAGGGCGCACTACGACACGCAATGCATTTCGGAAATGACAGCCGTGTGTGTGTGTGTGCGTGTGTGAGTCTTCAGGCCGTTGTGAGAGAGAGAGAGAGAGAGAAATCATTAGGGAAATCCGATAATACAATAAAGTAGGACCTGCTGGATGTAAACAAAGCTTTTCCGCAGCTGCCCCCGCTCTTTGCTTACGATTCGCAATTGTCAATATGATGACGAGCCATACGGAGCCGAAGGGGGAAAGGAAGTGATAGGGTGGGAGGGAGACATTATGCAATCTTGGTAGAGCACACCAAACACAACCGGCCAATTTAAAAATGCGATCCAACCATCTTTTTCTCTTCTGCTGGTTATTCCAACCGAGGAGCAGACATCACAAGATAGATGTATAAATAGTTGGATAGACACGGAAAGATAGACGTTAGATAAACAGATAAATAACCAGATGGATAGAGAGTGTAAGAGAGAGAGAGAGTTCGTCAATTTTCACGGCGAAGGACAATCGCCAGTGCTCATGCCTCGTGCAATGACGCTTGTAATTGAGGCAATAACGTTTCGCCATCTCGCTCTGCGAATTACTTTGACCTACAATGTGAATGCCGAAGAAAGGGAGACTAACTGAGAGACAACGAGCGAGAAAAATATTGTGTTTGAGGTTCGATTAATTCCTCGTTTCGAACTTTAATGCGCCACTCGCTATGAGGCACAAATTACCGATTAGATGGCCAAAGTTCCACTTTATAAATTACCATTTCGCTCGTCAAATGCTTTCAGCTTATATGCAAAGAAAATGAAAAATTAACGTCCAAATGGGTCAGTTTCGTGATTACCTCCGATGGCGAAGAGACGGTTGAAATTCTTTTCTAAATTATAATCACTCGATCTATCTTAAGCAACAACAACAACAAAAAAAGCAGAAGAGAAAAAAAGATGAAAAAATACATTAAAAAAAAAAAATAATAATAATAATAATAAAACGTAGAGCTTTTTTTCTATTTAGTACGAAGCGTATTATTGTAGAGTTATATTTACATGAAAGCGATATAAAATTGTATACGACCAAACGCCCAGGCTAAAAATAATTTATAGCCAAATCTATATCACGAGAACCGGTCTTCCAGCTTCTTTATAAACTCCAATACCCGAGAGAAAGAGATGGAAGAATATTATATTTGACGGAATGGTATGGAAACGGATCTATGTAAGCTGAAAAATACAGAAAATTATTATTAATACCAAATTCAGGTGATATCTGGCGGCCTTCGACGGGAGAAAACGGATCGGCCATTATGCGTAAGCGTATTATGACTCGTGGAACATGTCGCACTGATCGTAGTTTCTGTTAAAAAACCGAGAAGCGATTCATTCTTTACTCTCTTTATTATTCTGATCTTGCCTCTCCCTAATTCGTATTACGGCAAATTTGAATATGTTACAAGTACGTAAGCGCTTATCCGTGAATCAACGCAGTACGTATTATTATCTAATCGGGCGGAGATGTCGACGACTGTGGATGAGGATATATACAATTCTACAAAAAGATATGCCGAAGCAACGATTGCGTCACCCACATCGGTGCACATGTACTTGAAAAAACCAACAATCGCTCTCGCTCTCTCTCTCTGCTCTCTCTCTCTCTCTCTCGGCTGTTCGGCGACGGTTGTCGATGAGCGCACGAGTGTGTTGACTAGTCCGCTTATTTTGCAAAATGCCTGAAAATGCTGACCCATTAACTATTTGCAAGATTTATTTCTTCGACCTCGTCCCTCCTCTAACCATACTCTTGTAATTGAACATTTTAAAAGCTTTTGCTGATTTTCTATTTACGAAAATTGTTAAGGTCGTATCATTACTTCAACATGCTTAATCCATTTTTATCACTTGTATCGATAAAAAAAAAACAAATATACGCCTATTTTTTTGCTAAATTTTATAAATGGATAGATCTTAAAATTACATTTCGGGCGAGTTTAAAGTTAAATTTACTTATTGAAAATAAGATCATCGGCTTCTCTTAGCGTTTTCAAACATTATTCAATGAAAACATAAAATCTACATAAAGCTTAAATTAAGTATTCAATTGGTTAATTTGTTTTTCAATTATAGTACATCGGTGTCAATTACGACTCGAAAAGTGCAGCATGCTTTACCAAAAGCATCGGTTTAACCTAATGTGTGTGTGTGTATATATATATATATGTGTGTGTATCATTAATAAAAATATATTGATACTCCAGTTAAGGAATTTAACACTTCATCGATTGTAAGAGACAGAAAAGTTCATTCGAATAAAATAAATTAATGCCGAGTCTAATGGAATTAACTGCTCGCTAGTTACAAATGCGTTATACCGTTATTTTACCTCTTAAACAGTTGTCTATTGAATTAATGGATAGGTGTCTGTTACTTTTATAAAAGACCACGCGTGTACATAACTTGTATTTAAGGAATAAATATCTATGTCAAAATAACAGATAGTTCCCTGGCATAAATAAAATTTCTATAAATATATATATATGTGTGTGTGTGTGTGTGTGTGTGTGCGCGCGCGCCTGTGTATTGATATTTTTTATTAGATATTCAAGTTGCTTGACGGATACAGACAGATTTGACGATATACGTATCTTTAATAATTTCATGATACTTTGATCATGATAATCTAAAATGTTAATTTTGTATGCTTATGCGCCCATCTGAATTGTACGGTCTCGTAAGGTAACTTAATTGAAAAAAAAAGAAGAAAAAATCGTTATGCAAATACAGATTTCTATATTTCAAAACTTTAGGAGTTTAGTCATTCAATTTGCAATCTAGTGTTAAGGTTCGCAATATACGTAACCGGTTTACAAAGGAGATTCACATGGATTTATCGATTCGTATGCGCCAATCACGCGATCAACTTTACGGCCGACAACACTTATACTTAATTATTATCAAATGTTCGAATTATGTAATGTAATATTTTTCAAAGAGCAATGAATCAGAATCAGCGATACTCAGTGTCATATTGGACCTTTTAAAAATCAACTCTTCAATTGCAAAATTTATTGTTCCTTTTAGTTAGAATACATTAACTCGAGTGGCTTCCTCCAAATAAAACAATGATTTCATTATAATTTATATTACATTATAAATAATACTTGTGTAATATATATATATATTTACATATATATGTATGTATTTTTTTTCCTCGCATAATGCTATAATTGTATAACTACATCTAGATTGTTATTCTTCTTTTGGTTTTTATTATATTTCGTATTATTCGCTTTTAGATAAATTGTAAATCGAATATTTTGAAATACGCTCATAAAAAGTAATATCGCCTTTATTTACATGATCAACATTTTTGATATTACATTTATGCCGTGATCGCTTCTCCGGTTTCTCAATTCAATATCTCCTTTACAGCAAAACTCAATAAGCAAAGTATATATTTAATTTAAGTCATATAAAAGAATTGGATTGTATGTCATATCGAGCTTTACAACAAAAGGAATTATTTAATACAATAAATTCAAGGCATTATTTGGATTAACAATAATTTCTTGATAAATGTAGTTTCAAAAAATCTATTCTCCATTAATTTATAGCCGTGGGGGGGGGGGGAACGAAGAGAAAAAAGAAAGAAAAAAAAAAGACAAGTATAATTTAAGAGTAATAAAATTATAAATCCTGCAATCCCGATTCTCCCGTTTATATTCCAAGAATTTTCTCGATTGATGATGATGTATTGTAATTTAGGCCGTAATATGCCGAATGATTTTTCAAGCCTCGCCTAAATAGTCTTCAACTGACAATGATCATCAAAATATTAACATTGCAAGTTTTTCGTAAACATAAAAAATAGATAAATTACTACCTATCCTTTACCTTACAAATATCTAGTCAAACGTAAACAAAAATTCAGCCAACGTTTACCGAGTTGGGTAGATATCATCCATCGATGCTTCTAATTTGGAAAAACTTTATCCGACTTGAAATTACTCAAATTCACTGCTTAACATACTATTTACCATTACAATAAAATCTTCTGACACACTGCTACCAAACACTCAACCATCAAACAATCTGACTCTTGTCTACTAAAATTCTAAAATATAGAGTCCTAGAAATACAATAAAAAGTAGCATAAGACTTGGCGCGATCGCGCTAAGAGAAATAAAATTGGCGCATAATTAAGTAATCGTTGTGTAAGCACGAGAGGAAGAAAACATTCTAATGTTATTGTATCCTAATGTTATCATCGCACGTCGAGTGGCGTGTAATGCCCAAGTTTTAAAAATCCGACAAGGCTTTGCGCGCGAGCTATTTTTAAATTCCCAGCCGCGAGAGAGAAAAAAATGACACCAATCCGATAAAGATATACTTGCAAGTGGAGTCGCAGAAAAAGGGTAAATAAAGGTAAGGCAAACAGTCGGAGCGATTTTTTCTTTTTTTCTACTTGGCGGATATCTACGGAGCGCTGTTTGTTTCAATGTACTTGCATGAGTCATCCACGGGCACAACCTCGATACGCCCGTCTCACTCGCGCTAGAGTTTATTGAGCCGGAGAAAACGTGCATATCGATATAACTTCTCATGCATGCAAAGCACTCGAACGACAAAGTATTTTATGAAATATGCAAAATAGTTCTGGCTACATATGAATCCACGTATCGCGCCGTGGCTTTTGTGGCTGCTCGTAAAAACTTACGAATCACCGCGAGCGCTATACTGTGTGTATGAATAAATGTTTTAGCAAACTCTTGCTTATGTACGTAGCGATGATCTTTGAAGCTGAAACTCTAGCATTTCCACTCCTCAAAGAGGTGAATTTTACTTGCAATTCACCATCCAGCCAATGAGAGCAACCACATGGATAGATACGTAGATAGATGGGTAAGTAGATGGGTGGGTGGGTGGGTGTACGTGCGTGCGTGTACGTAGAGAGAGAGGGAAACGGCTTAGAGATGTTACGTTTTTGACTACAATGGCTCTTTGAAAAACGAGTACACTTAATATGATAGTTACTATCACTATATATACAATTAGTTATTTGACATGAAACCAAGTACTGTTTATCTTTTTGATCATATTTCATTGAGTACATAAGTGGAGAAAATATTAAGATTATTTAGTTTTGTAAAACTTGGGGAAAAAATTCGTAATCCCTCCGCCACTACTTACGACAATATAAGTATTTTTAGAATTGTATCTATTTAAAGTACTAATTATATTATTAAAAAAGCAAAAAAAAAAAAGAAGAAAAGAAAAACCTATTCTATCTATATTAACTCCATTCTAATCGTAAACAAGTCAAAAAGTTTACGATTAACTTGAAAAATAAATTACCCTGCTATTTAACGTTGCCTTTTCAAATTTAACTCATATTTTTTAATAATAAAATTTTCATAACTCAATCGTATTTTAATTTGCTAATTTAAATTCCTCATCAAAGAACGTTTGTCAATATTGTTAAATAGTTTAATAATAGTCGTAATGAAATTTGTTGTGCACTATAATACACAGTCACCGAGAGACATTATCACTAAACTGAGATAAAGAATATTCATCTAAAATATAAAAACTCTTATCAATTACATGAAATGTTAAATAAAATATCAAACGCACAAGCAGAAAGTGATGGTTAAAATATTAAATATGCCAAATTCATTAACCATTGTTAAACGAACAATAGTACAAAAAAAAAAAATAATCCAAATGTCGAAATGTGCTACGTATCTAAATTTATAAATGTAACGAGCAATTAAATGTTCTCTTTGATTTTCTTAATTCCCGACAAATGAGAAAATAGTTATCTTCTACAACAAAACCCCTATTAATTTTCCAATGATAATTGTATAATAATTATCCTACACCCGGCGATTAGCGATAAAGACGTCAATTATATTTTGGCTTTATAAACAAATTAACGCCATTTTGATAATTAAATTATAACGATGTACTGATAATGAATAGAAGACAACGCGTATCAGTAAGAAAACTAGCCTCGAGTCCCAGATTCAATTACCTAACGCAACTTGATTGATATCGCTCGTACACCAATACTTTTGGTTTTAGTTGGCTAATCGTCATCCTCATTGTCCTACTGCACAAGTTAATAACTTCATAACTTATTCCAATAAATTTTCGTACAAATTACCATTTTTGTTTACGAGTAATCTACGATGAACGATTATGATAACGAGTGTAAGCCTTATACACGTCAATTTTAATGATTGGCTGGCTTTCGCGCACGAAATAAGAAAAATTAACATTTACGTGATGAGCTGCAACTTTTTAAATTCAATTACTGTTGTTTTGTTTTTTGTTTTTTGTTACTCCCGGTATTTGCTCGCAATTTTTTAATACTCAAACTTATGATGCTTGGATTTGCGCATAGTCCATTATATTTTTGGCGTAGCAGTGAATCAAAGTGTTATAAACATCTTGCAAGTTTTAGCGAAGGCAAACGTAATAATTTATTTTCAAATAACAAACATCTTCCAATCGACAAACGATTAGCAAGTAAAATTTTGGATATCAAAATATATTGCATAATATGTTTATATTGTGAAAAAAGTCTTTTATAATTGGCATTAAGTTCAGGCTAAAGTGCGCATAATTTGTTCATTAAAAAGCTATTCTTTTATCGGAAACTTACTCACATAATTATTACATGATGAAGGAAGAGAAAAAAAATTATTACGATTGAACATCATTTTTTTTAAAATCTACTGAATTTACATGGCACACACTAAACGACGATTACTCTTAAGAATCTCGTTTCGTCATTCGAAGTAAACAAGTTTTTTTTTTTTTTCATTATCTCTAGATTTCTTGCAGTTAAAAGAATATTGAGATTTTTCAAATTTTAATTGGAATGATAACATTTTTAATTGAATAATTTTTTTGTTTTTTTAAAAAAATATATATTTTGTCAATTATTTGACAAATTGTCTGTCTTTCTAATCATAATAAATTAGACGCTATTTAATATGCCACAAAACACGATTAAAAATATCGATCGTAAGTTTTCTCAAATTATGCATCCATTAAAGCAATCATCAAGATTGATATTTTTCTTGAAAAAATGTGCAAGAAATTTATTATTTTCAGCAAACCTGATGATATATATATGCGAGCAATATAATGACATACGCGAGGAACATTATTACACTTTCAATTATACATTTTTATAATTGGTTTATGCAACGATTTTAAATTAGTAATATTAGCGAAGTTGATTTCATGAAAGAGCTCGTTAAAGCGTAGGATTTCGCGTAAAAATGTACGGTAAATTTCAATATATTAACTATGCGTTTAGTATATACAAAGGTTTCTTTTTTGAAAATTATTACTTCCTACGAATACACCACATATTGGCTTAACTAAACCGCATTCCAATTAAAAGTTTATCCTCAAGCTTTCACGATATAAATTTCCTTATTATTCCTCTATGCCTTCAAGAATCTATGTGTACGTGTGTGCTCGCGCCTGCCTTAAGGAAAAATCAAAAATTGTCATGCCAAACGTACATACGTTATTTACACACGCGAATACAAGTTTCTAATGTATCTTGTAATCTGTTCTTATTAACTTTTACAGAGCTAATGTAAAAGTACAGCATTGCATTGAAAATTAAATAAACAAGAAATAAAATAAAATAACTATAGAAGGAATAGGAAGAAAATAATAAAAAAAAAAAAACATATCTTAAAGAAAATATGTGTAAAATAATATAAACAGAATCCGAAATTCGTTGCACGAAATATTTACAAGAAACGTGAGTTTCATAGTAAAATCGGTAACCGTCACAGCTGGTAAGTTTCACGATTGCGCAGCGAACTTTTTTTCAGCCATTTAAATATATTCGGTCTACATTGTTCTATCAAAATTTCCATCAGCATTTAATATCCCTAAACAAAGGAAATTCGTAATCCCGCATTCGAGCTCCTGCAATTCTAAAATATAGTTCGCACTCTCTCTCGGTATTCAAATTCCTTCGGATCGCGCGGCAAGCCATATCGACGCACTTGGTATAATAAATATTTAAATCCAATGGATCTTCACGGCTCCATGGACTACTCTCTCTCTACTCTCATCTCCATTGCGTTGGACAAATCAATATGCCGAGTCACGAATCCCAATCGCACAACAAATGGACGACCGCCTTAAACGCACTCGCGCAGCCCTCTTTAATTCTATGCTAATTCGAAATATATATATATCGGCAGCGATCGGCAGTGCTCGAGTGTGCAGGCCTTGCTCTCCCTCGCTACGCAAACGGCTAAGGAAGATGGCAATTACAACGCGAATACACGACTGAGAACGTGCGCGCGCGCGCGCTAGTTTAGACGTTGCGTTGAAACACGAGGAGCGCAAGGATTTATACGAAAGCAAGCAAACTGAGCGAATGGATATCGAATTGTGTACGATAAGCACAGCCGCCGCCTATGCATTCAATTTATATGGACTGTTGTAAGAAGAAGGCATTGGGGTCGATAATCGATTATTTCAGACGTTTAAAATGTTAATATCGTAGACATCCAATGGTAACAACACGGCATATAATGATGATGGCTCGACCGCTACGAATCACAATATTTCCCAATTCATGACTGATGCAGCAAGGGCTAATTGCACTATCCAAGAAGTCCAAGGGTAAACTCTCTCTCTCTAGAACAAATGTATAGCCAGGTTGTTTAGCAAGAAGCAAAGTCGTGGCGGAGAAGGACGCGGATCTTGGTGGAAAAGCGGCACCGGCAAATATCCATTAACGCGCGCACTCCTAAAAGCCCTGCAAGTTTCGATATCAATGCCGGAGGCTGAAAATGTGAAATACTACGACGAAAGGAGAAGAAGATGTCGGGAGGCGAGGCCAGACAACAAAGGCGAGAGGGCTTCACGATTTTTCCCGTTTGTCGGCTGCCTCGTGAAGTAACGTCTGCAGATGACAACGAACCATTTACTCGCCGACTGCCAATTTAGCCCCACTTGCTCACGCCTTAGTGGCCCGTATCGAAGGGTCCACCACCAAGGCGGCAGACGAGTTTCTCGAGGAACGTTATCTCGAGGATATTCGGGCGCGGAGCCAGATGCCATCGCCGACGCCGCCGCCAAGAGCAGCGACGCCAGCCAACAGCAGAGCCAACAGCAGCGACGCCTAGAGCCGCGGCTAAGCTGCGAATACAAATGATCTTTAATTTCATTGTGCAGTATAATAAATTCGTGGCGGAGGAGGCGTCGCGGCGCCCTCGCGTGTTCCTTAACAAATATTTGAAAGGGGGGGCCGCCGCCGCCGCCGCCGCCACCGCTGGCGGGAGAGAAGGCACTTGATGTGGATTTTTCGCGAGCGAGCTCCGAAACAAATAAGAAGCTTTTGAATCCGGCTTATTACAACGCGCGGGTGAAAGATGACAGACAAAGACGATTACCAAAAGTAGTGGAAGCCTCTAGTCGGGAAAGATATATACAGTCGGGGACCTCACAGAAGGCCAACCCGACCAAGCCAGGATTACTCTTGGGGAAGCCGGCTTGCTGCTGCTCACTCTCTCTCTCTCTCTCTCTCTCTCTCTCTCTCTCTCTCTCTCTCTCTCTCTCTGTATTATATATGTACCCAGTCGTTTCTCGAAGCTTTATTTTGTGCACTTGTACGTGCGTACACAAGTCAAAACAAAGAATGGAAGAATCAAGTACGGACGCACGCCCCACCACACCCCCACCCCGCGCGCCCTCGCCTATCTCGTATTTCTATTTCCACTTAAATTCGATTATAAATCTCTCCTAAAGCGGCACGCACAGCGACAGACGCGCACGCACACGCGCGCACGCAATAGCGACACGATAATTAGCATAGATAATGAAAAAGGACAGAATAAAGGCCGAGGTGTATAATGTATGCCTCTTGAGGCAAGTTCTATCTCGTAGCTTTTCCACACTATTTACGATAATCGGCTACGAACTCTCTGAAAAGCTGTTAAATTTGCTATAAAGGTGGAAAGGGGTACCCCGCGTATAGGTAAATCAATAGAAGTAAGACCGTAAGGATTCTAATTGATGGTGTTCTACATTCTGAGAATCCATTTATCTCCGCCTACGTTGTATGTAGTCTATCATTACTTCACTACCGACCTGCAGCTTTTGCCCTTGAAAACTAATAAGATCTCCGGCGGCGGGAGAGAAAAAAAATTACGGATCAAGTTGAGAATCACTGGAGCAAGGAGATATTCTATCTGACGTTTACTTCGTATTTATTTTTGAAACAATTTCGCTTGATTGATTGCTGTTGGTTTTTTTGTTTTTCTGTTTTTTTTTGTTTTTTGTTTTTTGTTTGTTTCGCTAAAAAGCCAACAATTTATAACTTACATTATATTACGATGAAAGATTGTGATGCATTTAAAAATCACCACGGCTGTAATAACAATAATAATAATAATAATAACAATAACAATAATAATAACAATAATGATAACAATAATGATAATAACAATAACGATAACAATAATGATGATAATAATAATGTTATACGTTATCTTCAAACATCTCCATTTATATTCATGTCGCATTGTAAATTCAAGCATTATTATTTGCAAAGCAGTAAGAAGAAAAACTGCTATTCTAAACGGACGAGAATGCGTTTCACTAAAGTTCTTATACGATAACTAGGACATCTCTATGATATTTCAAGTACTAAAATAAGTTGTACGATTTCAGCAAACCACGCGAGAACTTGTTGCATTTTTTTTTACAAACTCGCCAAACAAAGAGAATAATTTGCCGTAGTTTTCGGGAGTTTCTGGTAATTGCAACTCTCTTATATGAAAAAAAGTTCTTTTTCTCGTTTCTTTCTTTATTTTCTTTCCGTACGGCCGAAGCAGTGTGTGTGTGCTCGCTGTTGTATCGAGAAGACCAAAATTAAGCAAAGACACAGAGAACGGCAATTGAAGAATATAAAAAAGCCAGTCTAATAAATATAAATCGAACGGGGCTAATAATAAATGATGTTATATTATTAATTTGAAACGAGGCTCGCTCGTGATTTGCGTTAATCTGAATAATTGCGAGCAAATAGTTGTAGGCCGGCGCTCGAAATTTATCGTCGCTCGGCATGTCGAGAGCCGAAAATCTTGGAATAATAAAGCACACATAACGAATCAGCTCGCCTTTGAAGAGCACACGCGCTCTTTACCTTACGCTATTTAATTTTGCGCCTCCTCGCGGCAAAAGGACAAGCTCATCGATCGCCAAAGTGCGCCGGCGATTTCCCTAGCGACTCGCTCCGACAGCCCGAGCAAACAAAAAATCCCATTCGCCCGCTCACAGGATATGGACGGGGGGCGAGAGCGAAAAGGCGCGCACGTGTGTGTGTGTATGCGAAAAGCATTAAGAGGCGTGCAATGCTGCAGCAGCACGAGGGTCGCGCGACGCTCAAGAAGAATTTCTATGAATGTTAACGACGACGAGGCAAATCGAATGATAGCCGTGGGGGGGTGGGGAGGACTCGGTTTTTTTTCTTCTCTCCTCGCCTCGCGCATTAGCATAAATTTGAAGAGCGGCTCGAGTGTCCAAGCGAAAAGTTGACTGGGTTAACGGTGCGAAGGACGCGCGCACACTCGCGTTTTGCATAGCCACGAAACTCGGGCCGATGAAAGGAAAAGCGGGCGACCTTTAGTCCCTCCTCCTCTCTAATATGGCAGACGAGGTAACTTGTATTCGTGGAATGCGGCTCGCTCTTGTGCCGGCAGCAGCAGCAGCTCTTTAAATGAATAATTTTTCTCGATCCGTCCGTTTAATACGGCCGTTAATTTGCAATGAGAGAGAGAGAGAGGTGGCCCCGCGGCAGCACGTGATGTAAAAACTTTTCGAGCATTCGCGGGAAGTGCGCAAGCTGCTTTTTAAAAGGCGCTAATAGAGTTTGTGCCCCGTGTGCCCATTGTCATTCAAATGACTATAGAATGTCGTCTTGCATGGGAACACGCTCGAACTTGTAATTAAATTAAAAGACGAAGCGTAGATTCTCGTGGTCGCAGCAGCGTGTACATTCTCTGTAAATATGTAAACATAAATCCTTTCAATTGGTGGGAAAAATTTAAATAAATGCCCGGGCAGTAAAAGCACGCCGAATCGCGCATCGGCCGTTTTCGCTTTCCGCTCGTCGAGACGAAGGAAGCGGGGGGGCAAAGGAAGCGGCGGCGAGGCAAGAACCAGGAAGAAATTCTTAAATATACCGTCGCCTTTAAGAAGTCCTTGGCCAAATAGACAAATAGACAGACAGACAGACAGACAGACAGACAGACAGACACAGACCGAGAGAGAGGGGGGAGAGGAGGGAGAGAGCGAGGTGACGCGTGGGCAAGAGGGGCTCGGGGCCAGAGAGTTTGGAGCAAACTTCAATCTCATCTCTTCGCTTTTATTATCTCAGACGCTGCTGCGTCAGCGATCGCCTCGCTGTGCCATGTAGCGCATACTGCTTTAATCTATTTGCGTAATAGTATAATTCGAGATTAGGAGATTTCTGATTCGTTTTGTATTGTCAATATCGGAGTTAGTCGGAGATCCGAATAGGCGTCGACATTTAGCGAGCTTGGCATTTGCGTATATGCGCGCACGCACTCTGTCATCTTTTACATCGTATTAGGGACAAAAGGAGGGAATGGACTAGCCAATTGTCGCGCATTGATTGGCACGAGATTGCAAAGAGCTAAAAAATCCCTTGAAATTAACGGTATTATCGAAAATACGAAGCAACGAGAAGGTGCAAGTATTTTTAAACGTTGTAACGAGACACCGATGTTTTTTCTTTTCCCCCAAGTACCATAGCATACAGACCACCGGCGGGACTATTGGCTTCTCTCTCTCTCTCACACACACACACACACACACAAGCACACACGCGCGCGGGTCATATCTCGGCTTATTCGTTCCTCCGCTATAATTTACGGGAATATTTATCAAAAATAGCTCGGCGATTTATCGTGCTGGTAACGAGGCTTGCATCATCATTACCGATCGCTCGGCTATTTTTTAATTGACCATCGCCCTCGAATGTCATTGATAATACGACCAACTTCCATATCCTCAGCAGCGTTTTACATGGCGCTCATATGCATATACACTCAACGAGTGTTGGTGTAGGCGAGCGAGCATCTAAACGTTGGCCCAACAAGCTTATACGTGATCGCGTATGTACAAACAAAGCCGCAATTATAACGAGCAGGCGATTTAATTTGATCGGATCCGCAGCATAACATTAGCGATTAATCCGTTACTTTTGTACATATTCAGAAGCGCTTCTCAGTTGGCCACTCGTGAGTTTGAAAATTATTTGTATTGACGCGCAATACCCGACTCCTCGTACCATACGAGTTTCTAATTTACAAATGTAAATGTCGTCTGTGTAATGATTGTAAAATAATAGCAAATGAAATGTTCTGCGTCGTAGAGCCACATTAAAGGCGTGGACATGCCGAAAACTTGTAATAATGAAATATTTCGAGCTTTAAGCATACGATTAACTTCTTTGATCACAAGGTCATATAACACATGAGCCATTCATGAATACCGTGCAGATACATTTTATTTCTCCAACGCGATTAATAATTCTTTCCAAAATTATTATTTACTTTAAATTTATGGGTTTGTAAATAATAATAAAAAAATACACACATATATATACATGCATTGTCAGAGTGTTGTGTAACATTGTTACGTGGTTTCGGATCTTATGGACACTTGGTTTTCGAAAAAAAATTGTTATTAAGATAATATCCTTTAATTTCATACGTAAAGTCTAGACAAGTCGAATAAATTCATAAATCAATACCGAGCAGAGCAACATTACAAATACCTTATCGTAAATTAAAATTAATACTGGAGATTCGAAAATTTGCTTAAATTATTCTATTTTTGTGTTTCTTATTTTGTAAGAAAAGCTTTTAAACGATTTAAAAACTCGCATACTAATAAAAGAGGTACAGTGATCGTTTTAAAGGTGAAAATAAAATAATAGTTGTAACATTAGATTGATCGCTGTTAAAAAAAAAAAAACTAATATAATTGGTATATTTAAGGAAAACAGATGTGCAATGTATTATTAATAAATACATGAAAAAGTTGGAATAATTAATTCTGTCAGCAAATAATGATTTACAAGTAATAACACGTTATGCCTTTTGCCATAAATATACTCAATTTTCCTCTTTAATGGCATGTATCTATGTACAATTGCCCATAATAAACAAATATGTAACATTGGCATCGAAACTTTCTTCTACATTCTTGTGTTATCGCTCAATACATTAAGTTTGCCAAATATCTTTAGAAATATTTTAAATAAATATTTTAAATGTTGGAATGTACTTACTTCTCGTGACATTTCTTTAAAATCGAAATTGAATATGCGTACTTCTTTCTAACAGTGCTTTCATTATTGTTTATAACCTTTCGTATTTCGCGCTACTGTATAAACATAAATTTTCAACTAAACAATAATATTTTAGACACACTTTCATTCAACAGAATATAATAGTGCGAGGTAATTATTTTAGATTTATAACCTCATTAGCAATGTATGAGCTAAATTTTATGTTAGTTCATTACATCGATTTATCTCTAACTACTCCAGCTACCTGCAATTGCTTTACCGCTACCAATCACAATTATTATTGATATTAATAGTACATATTTACTTGATATTATGCTAAATTAATGTGATTACTCGTGAGAGCATTATAAATTGAAATTTATATTAAATATGAAAGATATTTATTATTTAATTTAATTATGAAGAGCACAGTCCTCTCGCAACGAAATGGGTAAAAAAAAAATACCTATAATGGCATTGTATACAGATTTATTTCAATACAGTAATGCAATGAAAATATGATTGCGAAAAATAAAATAAAATGCAGACCCACTGATAATTACCAAATTTATTTCACGATCCATTATGAAACTGCATGTTTTAATCCTATTGTTTATTATACACATTAGCGAAGAGAAGAAAAGCACAAAATATAGATTATACTCAACCTTGAATCTTTACGTGCATTTTGTGTTATACGTAGTTCATGGGATATAAAATAACAATATGCTATAATTTACTCGTTTTATATGTTTGTATAATTAAAGGTTCACTGAGTTTTATATACACGTTAAAATCTATGATAAGACATAAAAATTAGTGATATTTGAGTTGTTTTTATTTTAAAATTTTAATGACTTGAATAATTTAGAATGGATTTCGGCGTATGTTTTTTGTCTAAAATTCTATTCTCAATAAAATTGAATAAATAATATAGGATAACATTGTTCAATCACGTAATTTTGAGTTAAAAAATGTGTAGTAAATTATCATTGATTTAATTATCAATATCTGTTTATGAATACTACTTTATGAATGAATAATTTTTTTATCTTCTCATTTAAACGTATATTTTTTTTATGTAAAAATCCTTATAATTTTAAACTCTGACGAATAGTAGAAAATTGACTGTAATTACTATAAAAACAATTTGTAATAAAAAAATAATTAAATAAATAAAAAAATCAACAGAGTTGTGTGTGTGTGTGTGTGTGTGTGTGTGTGTGTGTGTGTGTGTGTGTGTGTGTGTGTGTGTGTGTGTAATACATTTCATCTGAAAAAAATATAAAAATAAATACACCCATTTATTTTAATAATTTCTATATTTATCGTAGGTACCAATAAGAAAAACAAAATTAAGAAGAACAGAGCGACAAGTAGATTGAATTAAAAGAGAGATAGTTTCTTTGTAATATAATCTAATCGTTATATGATATTTTTTAAATACGGGTTTCAGCTATTTTTTAAAGTGAGCAAAAAAATATTTATCCATCCTTAATATCAATCATTATGAATATTTCAGAAAATATTTCGTTTCTATTTTGATGTCACGTAATAAAAGTCTCGACATCACATATACTTATCGTGACATAACAAAAGTGAAAATATTCTTGTATATTAAGAATGTTCCGGAAGTAGCCAAAAGTATGAGGTTAGCCAGGTTCGCTTAGCGCGTCTTGCATTTGTAAACAACGGAATTAATCACGTAAATACTAAATGGTGACGTCAACCCATAGATGTATCGCAAAAAATTTTTTTTTTACGCGAATACCGAGAAATTTCAATTTGCTTTACACACGCGAAATCTGCTAATGATAATAATTATTCACTTGTCGTTGGGCTGAATAATAAATCATTCGAATGAATTTTCATTTCAAAGGTTAAATGTTTAAAGCTTTATTTACTCCTTACAGACGATTCAAATGCTTGAATTGTGTAATGCCACGATGGGCTTAAAATAAAGACCGATGAAAACATTTTTCTACTTGCGAATAAACGTTCCGATGATATATATGCATTCTTTCGTAAAAATTCAAAGAACCTATTTCAACCACCGCCTCGTTTCAATAAATAAGTTTAAACAAGAGTTTAGTGGATATGATCCCTCGAGTGCTCGTTGGGAGATGGTAGACGTGGAAAGAGAGGGAAGCCAGAGGAGGACAGAGTTGAGAAAAGAGAATTTATTGGCTGCGAGGCGTTGTCGTCGTCGTCGTCGTCGAAAACGCCGTCTAGTAAGCATTACACTAACCGCCACGGGAGAAAGAGAGAGGGAGCGAGGTGCTATACGGGAAAAAAAAAAAAAAAGAAGAAGAAGAAGAAGAACTTTAT
>JAPYYT010001951.1:0-21920 GCA_030522565.1 Ceratosolen corneri
CGGTTTTGGTGCATCGTTTAAGGTGAAATTTAATGGATTTCACTGCAGCTTCCCATTTACCCCCCATGTGAGGAGCCGCAGGAGGGTTAAAGTGCCACTTCGTGCCATAACTTAAAAGTATTTTTTGGAATGGTTCATATTCCTTGGATGTTAGGGACGAGAAATAATAATTTTCTAAACGTTAATATAATTGGAGAGTTTCGTTAGCGAACGGAATCTCGAACACTCCCATATAAATTTATTATTAACTTTATAGTATATTCTAAAAATTGTAGGCACTCAGGCTCAAGTTCTATATCAGTTAAAGCCCATTCATAAAGAACTGTAACTCTACCAGGATCTTCAATTTGTGTTTCATGAATCAAATCTGCTTTAATTAATTATTTTATTTTTACTTTTCTGGCAGAGTTAAGTTTTTCTATAGATGGTCACGCGTGCATTTAATTCTGTTATTACTTTTTGATATCCACATTTAACGATATTATGATTGTCAGTATACTCAGAAGTTTCTGCACATTTTCATATTTTAAACTTTTCATAAACTTCTTTTATGCCAAAAAAATGGATATGCAAATTGTCTTTAATAAAATTTGCGTATTCTAATTATTTGATTTTTTTCAGAATCTTTTTAGTTCAACGTGAGGACAATAAAGTTTTCAAATTCTCTGAATGTATCCTTACTCGCAATCGCTTAACACGCAATCCAGCTGGAATTAATACACGCTTAAAGAGAGGTCTTATTCTCTCAATTATTTCACTTTCAGTACCAAGTCCTACACTGAATTGTAAATCTTCTAACCACCATTCAACAGAAGGACGTCTGCTATTGCTCGTTTGTAAATTTCCAGAACTTCATAAGTTTCTACTGTTGTTCTAGCAAGCTATATTTTATCTTGTAACCATAATAATCACTGATTAGGTGTTAATGTATATTTAGAACTCTATATATATATTCTCTAGTAAGTCATAATCAATGCAATTCATCTATACTATGAAATTTTGCTATAAGTAATTTATGAGCTTCATAGTCATAAGGATTTCGTGTCAGATTTTCTGAGAGTAAATAAACTTTATTTTCAGTCTTTTCATCTGTTTCAACCTGTTCATTTTTACTGTTATTACTATCGATATCTTTACTTGACTTATTATCTCAAAATTGGTCTAAATCATATACAGGATCATTTGTAAGCTTTTCATTCTCATCAAGTTTTTTATTGATTTCATAGACTTCATCAGCGGACGTCTCTCGAAATGTTGATCAATCTGAGTAGTCACCATAAAACTTGTTAATGGATATTTCCGATAGTCAAACATCTTGAATGAACTTGACCAATGTTCGTTGTTTGATTTAATTCGGATTCCTTTAATTTTGAGTTAATTATGTGTTCAGTTCTACTATTATTAAGTTAATAGTGTAGTAAATTGTATATTCCTGACCAAAGACAGTTTTTTAAAAATAAGGATTGTGTAGAGAGACTAGCCATGCTTCTAATATACTCATGTTCCTTTGCAATTATCGGGCGTCACTCTAAGAACTTCTAGAATTTTGGCAATTTTCTCCTGAGTTATATTTTCCTTCAGATTTTGGACTTCTAATAATGTCTTTTTCATGAAAGCTATGCGAAATCATTGAATTTTCATCTTGTTTACCACTTTACATGATACTTAGGATGCAAATATACAACCGGACTAATTGTCTTCTACCTTTACTTGGGTAGCCATTGATTATAAATAAATTAATTAAATCAAATTAATTATTTCTAACTTACTTGCTTTTACCAGTGTGCAAGATGCGCTTATATTTTGTTAATGATTGGGATAAATAATATCCCTAATTAAACAATAATTATACTTACAAATCTTCCATTTGAATAATTAATAAATATTAAATATAACGCTGCGGTCTGCTAATTGACTCAACCTGTCCACGATCTGAATTAAAGGACCAAAGTTTGTGGTGTTTGGACCAAAGTCTTTAAGTCGGTACGGGGTGGAACTTATTGATCTGTAATCTGCTATCTCTCTCTTGTCCGCTATCCAGCTCGAAAGACCAAATGTTGCGGAAATAATTCCTATGTGTAAATTGTCTTCTCAATGAAAGGAAGATAGAAGTAAATAGTGGAAAGGGATGGCTAGCTTAGAAATTTAAAATAGTTCAAATTAATGAATAAATATAATCCGAAGGTGAATTTAGTAATAATAATAAGTGAAATATAAACGTTAATAAATGAACCAAAAGTTGAATCTAAAGTTGCTGAAGAAATTAAATTGAAGAAGTATTTCTTGAAGATGTATTGTTCTTGATTTTTTCCTTTAATTATCTCGAACCCCATTTCATAATTTAAAGAATTTATAATTTGTATTTAAGTCTGATTGTAGGTCAAGAACCACCAATTAGTTCAATAAACTCTAATGCAAGATTATCGACTTGCTGATTATCATCTCATGTAAAAATCATAATTTAAGCATTTTCCGCCTTCAGCAATAATCACTACTAACTAAAATAAATTCATTTTGAAAATTATTAATATGAATGCCAAGATAAGAAGAACTTTTTTATTTTAGAATAATCACCGTAGTTCTTCTTTTAGTATATCTTGCTGCTTTTGTTCTCATTAATTAGTCGAGAACACTGGCCGTTCCCAACTTCCAAAATTCTATTTATGATCCAAGTAACAACCGTTAAATGGGGATTGAAATTGTACGCAAAGAAGGAGAACTGTCATATCAATATTTCTATGTGCTTTTCTATGCTTATTATCGATGCATGTCTTTTTTTATTGTTGCGCCTTTAGTTTGGCAACGAAGGGGAAATAGGGGCGGAAAGTCGGTGCGACAAATTCGAATAATTAAAAGTCCGTTACGAAACTGCTTTGATATTCTGGGAATTTCGAATACATATGAAATGGTTTTAAATAATTTTTAAGTAATGTTTAATTTTTATATGAAATTTGATTGTCTTCATAACATTGTTTTACAACGATTTGTATTTGCTTGCTAATTTTTAAATAATGGCACTAATATCTAAGTTATATATAGCTGCCAGTTATATATAGTTTATAAAATTTTTACTTATGTTTTAACTATATGTAATGGCTTTATTTATTGTAGTTTATAAATGATATAGATATATGTGAATAATGTTACATTTATACTACTTCCACTCATACTGTAAAATTTATATAGATAATTATAATTATATAGATAATTGAATATAGATAATTGTGAAAGTTTGTTAATTAACATTATTATATTTAGTATTATAATAAATACTTTAAGAACATAGAAAGCGCGGTAAGTGCTGTGACACCTCACTTATTACTGTATGACGTTATTTAAGAGAAATATTAATTTAAATACTCAATTAATTTTTGTATTATATATAGTTAGATATTAAATACTTCCATCAGTCATATTTATAAGAGGTACCGTAGCGCTGAATTGTTAAAAATATTATGTTAAATTAATATAAACAAGAAAAAATGAAAAAAAAAATAACAAAAGAAAAAGAAATTAAAAGGAGATCGAAATAAAGAGACAGATTATATGCAAAAAAGAAGCAAGAATAAAGAAGATTAAAATATATTAGTCATGTCATAATGTTTACTTTAAAAAATAAAAATATAATATATTAATGCTTTAACTTACATTACTTTTAACTTTTTTTAACTTTATTTTTAACTTTATTTTTACATTAAATCATGATTTCTTATTTTCAGTACTTTGATTAGTTTAATTTTATAATTTTTAATTTTAAAAGTTAGTTATTATGCAATTTAATAAATTAAAATTTTATGATTTTAAATATAAAATATACTGATTTCTTATTATAACTGAAGGAATCAATAATTATATAAATAAAGAATAATGAATAAACAAACTTATTTTATCTAGCAGAATATATTAAAAAATTTCCTTGATATCATTAAAGTATCAAATTATTTTTACCAGTTAATTTAAATATACTGAATAAAGAATTAATATACAAATTTTTTTGACATAATTATATCTTTATGTCACATAATTATATAATTTAAAAATTAAAAGAAACCTGCTGCTGATACAGTGAATCAATCACGCGAGTTTTACTACTTTTCTCAGATCGATTTTTGTTTCATAAAAACGTCGCCAGAATTCATTCATGAGGGACTTACAAAAAGTTATCATATATATATAAGCATATGTGTGCAGTAAATTTCGAGGATGATGTACGAGTATTTGGATGGTTATATAATTCATTATGAATTGCTACACCAGACAATATAGAAGGTAAGTCAATTGTCTATTTTAAGTTTGCGTTGACTTACAAACTTTATTTATTAATAACATTTTTATTTCTCTGTTATTTATATAAGTTACATTAAGATTAAATATTGATATAGGAAATAAATTATATAAATATCGATTTTAAAAAAATAGTAACAATATAGTATACCAAAATAAATATTTAGATTCTAATTATTTTGAAAAATTATTTATTTGCATTATATTTCTTTTTTATTATAGTACGAAAGTTGTACTCATCCTGTATATTTAGATATTTATTTTTTACGAAACTTGCATACATGTATAAAATTAGTATTAAATATAACCTTATTTTCATATATATTTTATACATATTTTTATAATATTTATTTATATAAATAGAAGGAATAAAATATAATTAAAATATTGTATATTTTTAATATTTGAAAATTTTATAATCTTGATACGAATCAATAAAGTCTTTAAATATAAATATATATATATATATATATTTATTCATTTATAAATAGTTAGATATATCCATAAATTGTTAAAGAATATTTTTAAGCATCATTTACCATATCGTTACCATATCATACTACTGTTATTTTCAAAAGGCTATATTTAAAAAAAAAATAATTATAGTTAACAGATGCTATTAAAATGAGTACTGGATTATGGACATATATTATTAAAATAATTTAAAATACTATTCACTTATCAATTGTATTTATTTAAATTATATTAATAAATAAACGTTGTAATAAACTGTATCAAATAAATTGTATTTATCAAACTCCAGATATATAGGTTATAAAAGAAACTATGTTAATATTTTAAATCTATTTACCATATTTAATAATTTTGCATCCTAAATTCAAAAATATTTGTAAATTCTTAAAAAAAAATTCTGTAATACTTAAAATATTTCAGAATATTAAAATTTTTTTATTTGTTTCTCTAGTAGAATATAATAAAGTTGATAAATTATTTTTATAAAAATTATAAAATTATAAAAAATAATAAAAAGGAAGTATTAAAATGATTGGATAATAATATACCATGTCAGTTTATATATATAAGGTAAATACATAGATAAAATATAATGCTCTTTGATAAGGCTATTATAGACTAACTATCAAAGACCATGGAAGATTCATCTTTATATAAAACAAAAATATAATAACCAATATAAAATATCAAATATTCCATGAAATATCATAGGTTCGTAATTCAATCCTCATATCATCCTATGTCTGTTGTACACAGTAGTTTTCTTAGTATATACTTGCAAATCACACTCATTTTTAAATGAAAATTCTTTTGTAGAAGTTTTTACAGTAAAATCATGTTTGTATCTATTTTTTCTTGTAATTGATATAATATTATATATTATACCTTATGAGTATAGTATTGATTCTTCTTCATATTTTAAATATTTATAAGATGCTCATACATTTTTCTATAATTTAAGTCTGTGATATTAATTTTTACATCATACTTTTCTTCTAAATAAAATTTAATGTAATTGAAGCAATCATTAATTTGAAATTATAAATTCACTCAATATTCTTTTCAATTAGCAGAGATCTTGTAGGCTTTCAAAATACTTATACCAAGTTGTATTTAAATAGTATTGTATTTAAATTTTATAAAAATTTATAATTTTCTTTTTTTTTAATTTAATACAACAATCGACTTTGTGTTAGCAAACATTGTTTATTTGAGTAAGCCTGTAGTAATAATATAGGAAAAGTAATTATAGGTAAGTAATATTATTCAACTATTTTATAAATGTAGTAAATAATTTTTTTTTATTTTAAAGGTATCTATATTAATAATTGTATTAACTTATGTTAATAGAATTGTCTTGATACTATTTGTTATATTTTAGAAAAATTTAATGTTTAAAATCCATTTGAAATGCAATATCTATTAAATTATTACTAAAATTATGTCTAATAAAGTATTTTAATTTAATAATATTTTTTATATTAACAGGAAATTTATTTAATTAGTGAACTAGTTTTCTAGTGAAGTCCTTTTAAATTGAATATTTTCTTCTAAAAATTTTCTATTTTCTAAATAATTTTATATATCTAATCAAATATGCTAATTTCAATTTGGATTATAAATTAATTATTTAAAAGAAAATCTATATATTTTGTATCAATTTTTTATAAATCAAAATTTACATTGAATTTTGTATATGGAAAATATTTTACAAAAAAGAATAATAAAATATAAAGAACTAAAAATATATTAATTTATTTTAAGTTTAGATACAAAAATAATTTCAAATGGAAGTAACATTCAAAACGAAATAGTACATTAATGTTTATTTGAACAAAAAAATATATTTATTATTTTATTTAAAATTTTAAATGTATGTAAAATAAGCCATTATTATAAAAAATAGTTTATTATTTTTAAAGAATCATTTAAAAATAATAAATATAATAATTTTGTTTGAAGTTATTGATTTTATAAAACTATTGAAATAAATATTAAATATAAGACATAAAAGAGAAATTCTTTACTTATTTTTTTATTAATGTACTGACCATTTTAAAAGAAATTAATATATTAAATTTTTATATGAACAGTAACCCTTTACTATTGATTATACATGTTTTATAATTATATATTACTTATAACTTTAAAAATTAATATACATAGTTTAAAATTATTAGCTGAAAAACATGCATAATATAAACAGGTTTACATATTTATAAAATCAGTAATCTAGAATTATTATTGTAAAAACTACAGCATGCGCTGTAGTGTAAGAAATGTATTTAATTCAGTTTTATTAAAAAAATATATTATATATTAAATGACAAATTTCATAATTACTTTATAATGATTGCATATAAGAAGTCACAAAATATAAATATTGTAAGTTTTGAGAATATAAATATTTAAGTATTGAGTTTTTACTTGTATATTGGATTATATTATCTTTGAATGTGAAAATCTTAACAATGATAAAAATTAAAAAAACCATGATAATTAAAAGGTTGAATTCGAGCCTTAACTATAACTAGTAATTCACATATAATGCATTTTACATGCAATAATCTATTTAATATACAGATTAAAAATTATAGTTTATTTTGTGTTATTCAAAAATTATGGACTTAAATTTATATATAAATCTGAACTATTTTATATATTTAGTTTTTATGAAAATTTAATAAAATATTCATCATTCTTAATAATAATCTTCTATTCATTTGATGGTTCTAACAGAATATATAAAAATACAATCCATGCAAATATGAGTATAAAAATCATCATGAATATAAAGATCTGATAGTTATTCAAAATTGTAAAAAATTTAAATATTAAACAATTGTATTATAATAAAATATTGTTATCTTGATCAATATATCTAAACTTCTTAATTAATATTATGTAATATTGCATAAATGTTAATATATTTATTGAAAATCATATATTTAATCTATGTATTTAATAAATGATTAAAAATTAAAAATTACATATATATAATTATACTATATGTAAGAACCGGACTTAATTCTATAATTAAATACTTTAATCATGATCAAATAACATTTAAATAAAATGTTGCAATCATGAATATCTAAAAACTTAAATTTTCATTAAAAAATATTTTTATACGTTTAAAATACTCAAAATTATTTATTAAAATTGATTAAAATATTAAACTTTATTTTTTTACCAACAATCAATATTATATTAATTGTTGAATTGAAATCTTCGATGTATGTTTTGATTATTATTGTAATATTTGAATAAATAATTAAATTTTATTATAAAATAATTATATATGTATACTTAACTTGATAATATATTAGTAAGTCTATTTAGATTTAAATTTTCAAGTCATTAAAATAGTCCAATCTTTTCAACCGAATTAAAAGGTAAATATCGTTTTAGAATATCTCTAAACATTAACACATGAATTTAATTTAAATTTTGCTACTATATCCCGTAAATTCTAGTAAGTAAGTTACCTTTAAAAAAAGTAAATAAGTTAATTTAGTAAAAATATTTCATTTTCATTAGGACAATGAAATAATACATACTAAATTATTTTTATTGTTCATTTTTTAAAGATTAATGTTATATATTTCCAAAGTCAAGAAACATTCACATTTGTGATTCAAATTTTTTAATTTTTCATCAAAATCGTAACAGTTGTACATAGAATTAAAATTAATTAATAATTAGGCCAAAATTATTACCTTCATAATATAACATAGGATGATATCAGGATTTAGGATAATCAAATCTTTCAACGTCTGTACCTCGACTCTTAAACCCAAATATGCGAAAATTAATAAAAATCTTGAACATATCCATTTGTTTTTCTAATAATAAATCAAAATATAATGTATTGTATTTAAAAATATAAAGTTCACACTCCCCTAACTTTATTAGCTGTTACATTAATTCTTGACTTATTAGTGAAAAACTGTTTGAAGTAAATAGTTCTATAGATTATAATTATGTCTTATCTAATATAATTTTGAATTTTTATTCCATATTGGTAATATTTAATAATGGTGGTACATATGGTTGCATTTTCACAGAGAATTTATATATTTATATATATTTATGCAATTCTTTAGACTTGAATTCAATTTGATTAATTCTATCTATTTTTAATTTCTTCGAAATAAATAAGAAAAAATTACATTGTAATACATAATAGAAAAAAATTATCAATATTATCAATATTTTGTTGATTATTACTTAATGTTTAAAGTAATAGTATATAAAGTATATATGTTTAAAGTAATAGTAATAAAAACATTATTAAATTAGATTAGACATTAAATGAATGCTTTACTATTTGTATATCTTATAATAATTAAAAAGTAATTAATTTAATTATTATTTTCCATTATCGTTAATTCATCTAAATCATAGTAATTTAAGAAATATACAAATACAAAAACATAAATAAATTTCATTTAAAAATAATTCAAATATAATTAATCAATCTGAAAAGGTAAGAAGTTAGTATTATTTAAATAAACATGGACTAAACAAGTATTTTAATAAATTATAAATTAATTTTTAAAATATTTGTGTATTTTAGTTTACATTATATGTTACAATCATTAAGAAACAATAGTAAGCAATCATAAACATACACAAATTAAATCTTCTGATATCAATTTACTAATTAATTTAACATGATATTAAACTTTGGCAAAAAAGGTTTAAAAATTAAATGAAAAAATATTTATTTATTAAGTGAAAATTAATACGATTGAAATGTTTTTGTTGAGCTGCAATAATTATTGAAAAAATTTCATATTCTAATATCGTAAATCTAATAATTGAAAAAGTAAAGTTTAAAATTCGTTATAATTTATAAATTATATCATTCATGTATAATAAAAAATTTATTTTAAGTAATAAATTTTATTGCAAAGATAATTTTCAATATTATAAAATAAATATTAAAAATTGGGCTTACTTTCTGGTTTAATCAATTTATTGAATTACTTTATTGCATTTTATTAAAAAATGGTAATTATATGTTTAATAAAAGTTGTATTAAAATTATAACTTAGTTGATTTGAAATGTTTATATAAGTTAAATTTATATTTTCTTTCAATCTATATTCACTGTTTTGATCCAAATTTGGTTTTATTAGTTCATAAATATTTAATTTATTTTAGTTACAGATAATCGATAATTGGCACTACAATTCTTTTGATATTTTCCACTGCTTATTAAATTCACTGAACTGGTTACATTGCGATATACCTGTATATCTGAATTTTTTATGACTAATAAATTAAAATAAAGAAACAAAAATTAATAAAAACTTAAAATAATTAAACAGAAAATAATAAATTAAAAATAAAGAAACAAAGTTATTTTGCAGTTTTTTAATTACCATACATTTTCAAATGCTTGTGTACGATTTTTATTTTTAACATCATAAAGTATATGTTTATATATTATCACAAATTTGTAAATTATTAACCTTAAACATATTAAAAATTTTGTTTACAAATATTATTCTAGATTTTTATATTTTCATTTCTTAAAAAGTATATTTTATGATCAATCATTTACATACATAAAATGCAAATTATTCTAAATCAAATTTGAAAAATAAATTACTAAGTAAAAAATATGCTTTCTAAGTATATAATTTTTAATAAAAATTAGTCAATTACATTTTAATATATTTTGTATTTTTTATAAATATAGAAAATTTGAGTAATTAATTAATTCTATTGCAAAAATTAGTTATTATCACAATAATCGTAAAAATTTAATTATTTTATATTTTTCGACTGTATATTTATGAAATATATTTCTAATTACATATCAAAAATGAATTTTCTGTATTACTAATATCTGTAATATTAAAACTTAATTTTTATCTCATTTTTAGATGTACTAAAAGTAAACTGGACAAGAAACCGAATAAGGAGTAAATAAATAAAGGAATCTATATTATGAAATATGATTTATTGATGAAATATCTACATAAAATTCTAAAAAGTATATGAACGGTAGTGCAGAAAACCATGCAGATAATGTAATTATATAATCATAAATACTTAGCATACAAGTAAATTATTATTTAAAAAGAAATATTCTATGATCATCGTAATTTTAACTTAAAAAATGTACAATCTGATAAATTATTTATAAAAATCATAAGTAGCTATAATTCCATTTTTAAACTCAATATTTGAATAAATTAGTATTTTTGTTAATTTGTTAATAGAAATATTTGTATTTACAATACATTAAGGTAAATCAAACTAAGAATTAATGCAATTTGGAACTAATATTTCATATAGTAATAAGAATATTTACAACGAATTAAAGTTTACTTTTTAAATTTTTCTTCATTTCAGCTGAACGAGATAACAATATTACATAGAAAATCAACTTGAATATGAACGATATTTTAATCTTTCACTTAAAATATAGTACTGTTTATAAAGAATTAAGCAAAATTATGAATATTAATACATGAATGAACATACAGTATATTTTTTTAGAAAATATAATGTTATTTATTAGCAACTTCCCTAAACTGATTAAAGATTTAATTATTTTTAACATTTCGAAACACATGTTTAATGATTTAAATATGTAATATATAGATATTATATTTTTATTCAATTACCTTATTTTGCATTCATATCTAGACTTGAATGTAAAGAAATCTATATATAAATTAGTTATTGAACATTATCAATGATTGTTAAAATAGATAAAACTATATATTTTACAAGACTATACAATATACAAATCTTTTTTATCTAATATGTAGTTCAATTTTAATCAGCTTATTAAACTAATAACTGGACAAGTTGAAAGTATGTAAATCATCTATAATAGACATGATACAATTTATTTATAGAAAATATTGATTTAATTAAGGAAAAGTAAGCATTTTTAAAAGTTTATAAAAAATGAATATACAATTGATTAAAATTGTTGAAAATGATCAAATAAATATTGCAAAATATTGAAGTTTGTTAATTAATAAACAATAATTTTTAAATTGTAATAGGAAAACCACATTTGCCGTATTTCTGGGACAATATCAATATGAGACTATGTAACGAAGTTATTAACTAACAATAATACATTAAAGAAAAAATATGAATTAAAATAAAAGAAGTAATATGAAATAGAAAGAAAACTAATAAACAGAAAATACTAATTTTTTAAAAAATAATATCTCCAATATTGAAATTATATATATATGAAATAACAGAATATTTCATCTATTCCATCGTTTAATGATCATAGTATAGACAGATAACAAATATTATAAATTATTTTAAAATCAGAAAAGTATCTCTAAAAAGGTATAACAGTTACAACAAGAAAGTTATCTGTATAAATTGCTATTTTGTTTATCCTAAAAAATTCTTACATATTATAGTTTATATAAATTTTGCTAGGAGTGCTGGAGTTCTACAAATTAACGTATGTCTAGAACATTACATATATGTTTCATACAAAACTATTTAACTAGTTGACTAGACATCATGATAAAATATATATTAGAGCAATGTTCATTTCTTAAAACAAAATGTTACATAAGTACAAATTGCAAAATAATCTTAAATAATAAATTATCTTGTTGTGCTGTTAAATAATTTATAAGAAAAGCATTATTCTCAAATAAAAAATTAATAGTTTTTTTAAATATTATAGAGGAATATAAAATAGTTTTGAGTAAAATCATATGACTTTAAAATCTTTAATATATAATATGGTCTTGGAAAATAATAGAATATATTATGTTGAATAATAATTGCAAATATTAACAATAAAGGTACATAATAGATGAAAAATATAAAACGATTTAGTTTTGTAAAGCAAAATTTTATTAAAATTGAAATGTATATCTAATTATTATATTAAAATATAGTGTAAAAGAATTCTAAATTTTATTAAAATTCAAACATTCTTAAAACGATATATAATGATTACAATCATAGTGCTTTAAAAAGTCTTATATTATTTAGTGACTAAAATATATTTCTATTACAAAACTAATCAATACTCTTAAATATTTACATGTGCTTTTATAATAATAATAAAAAATTTATTAGTTATAAATGATCTACTAAATAAAAAGTATTTAATACTATACTTCAATTAAATTTACGGTATTAAAACAAGTTGACTGAATTTAAATATTATTGTAATGACAGTAATTTTTTAAAGAAATGATTATGTTTCTCATTCTAAAGTAAAATTAATCAATATATAGCATATATTATATATATTATATTATATATATATAGCATAATATAAAACTACTTCATTCATAAATAATATTACAATATTGTGTTATGTAAATACAAAATAATTATGTGCCTAATTTTATCATAATGATAATATATTTTACCTATCAAAACGAGTTTTTAAGGTCAACTTATTTTCATTTTCTTATGTAATGATTATTCTAAAATAAGTGTATAGTGTTACATTTCAAAATATTTTAAAATAATAAGAATTGAAATATAAAAATATAAATTAAAAAAAGATTGGTGTTTAAAATATTTACGTTTTTGAATTATTTATGGTCATATAATTTTTAATAATTCTTAAAAGAATTTTGTGTTATTAGATTAGCAGTAAAGGAATTATATTTCTAGCTTTTTTTTTAAATTTTTTGTTTATTTTGAAAAGAAATTTATTTTCTTCTAACTACATTTAATTTATTTAATATTTGAAAATGCAATTCTAATCCTTTATTGTTCACAATAATGTATAATAATAACATGAATGTCAAAAATTGTTGTTAGTTAAACATTTGTTTATATAACTTATTTAATTTAAACTTTTTATTATAAGATTTAAATTAACAGATTTTTATTTTGTAATCATATAAAAATTAATTATAATTGTTTGGAATTTTAGATTTTATTAAGTATATGTTTAATATTAAATAAATATTAATAATAAATTTAAAGTATTGATATTTTCTTAATTAAAAAAAATAAGTATATGTATTATAAAAATATATTTTGTTTTCTATTTTTTAATTCTGTATGAATCTTACCAGAGTAGATTCACACTACTTAATAATAGATTTATACCATATTTTTAAATCGTACTACAAGTTTATATAATATAATCAATTTAAATAGAATTCTACAATTAATTTGTTGAAATATTCAAAATATTATTAATACTGCATAACCTTATACACTAATGTATCTAATATAATATAAAACTTGGACATTTTCAAAATAGATATAGCACCTTATAAATGATAACCAGCTGAATTTATTTTATCTGTTCATTAAATATCATTTATTAATAAGAATATTATTTATAAAATATTATTTATAAAATAATATAAAATGTTTACAAATATAAATCAAATATTTGAATTAGTATTTTACATTAAATAGTGTCTTAAGTTTCATAATCTGTAAAAAAGTACAAAATAAATATATTTTTAAAAGCACGGTTTAAAATAATATAAATATGTTAATATATAATTGTTATATTTTAAAAAATTATTTTTTATCAAATTATTTCAATTTTAAAACTAATAATCATACACTAAATTTATAATTGAAAATTTTCATTATAGGTCATTTTCAAAGTTTGTTAAATTTAATTATTGATTAATATACTTGAATAACTTTTAATAAAATAAGCAAGTGTAAATGTGTATTCTTATCACATATTTATATTTATTTAAATATGAAAATCTGCTTAAATTAAAACTTGTCTAAATAATTAAAGTTTATATATTGATCAATATTTAATTATAAATAAACTAATAAACTATGTAAATAAATCAAACATTACATTATGTAAATTGAAAATTTATCTTCTATCTGGTTTTCTAATAGAAGGTATTCAAAAATGTTTTACATTATACAATATAAATTTTTAGAAAATATGTAATATTCGATTATGATAATCAAACTTAATACAACTTTATAAGACCAAATGCATAATTATTACCCATAGAATACAACTAATAATGTATATAATTTAATCAAATAATTTAAATATTATTTTCCGAAAATTTATACTTGTTTTTTAAACACTATTTCATAATGATTAATACTTAATATATTCCTTTTTTCTACTAGATTCATAATTATACATTGTATTTATATTATATTTTATTTTTAATAACCACAATTATTAATCTGATTCTTATTATTATTCAGCTATTACGATTGAGAATAAATATTTCCATAAAGTATTTTAATATGTTACATATATTATTTCAAAATGTAGTAAGCTCGACGTTTCTGACTAAGTGTAATTAACATTAGAACAATTGATTATGTTAAAAAAGAATAATTAAATTAATAAAAGAGTATACTTTTCAGTAATTGAAAATATACTCATTTAGTTGCTATACATTTTCTATGCTTATGGAGAATTGAAAGTTTTTGACCAATCATTTTCTTTAAAGAATTCAAGCTGATTCAATTATGCACATATACATTATTGAATATTATATTTTTTTAAGTTCAAAATGTTACCTGTTTCTTATATATCTATTTAAATATGTAAGATAACAGTTTGCATATACTATTAATTCCACATTATATCAATGAAAAGTAAATCATTACGATAATACAAAGACATGAATTTTATAATTTAATATACATTATAGTATAATATAAAAACTATTATAATAAATTACAAAATAAATTCGATATTTTAATTTGAAATAAACTAAAATATGTCATATATAATCTTTTAAGATTAATTATAATTTCTCCGAATTACGATAATATATTAACCACTAGAAATGTTATCATACTTATAAAATTGTGAATTCATTCACTGAAACGAATATATATCAATAATAATTATAATATTTGCATAATAGTATAATTTAAAAAATGACACCCATAACTATAATTAATGAAATTTTTTCAATCAACAAATGACTAATTATTTTGTAAGATTGTTAAATAATTAAATCAAATAAGCTGTGATACAAAAAGCACTCGTCAAATAATTTATATCGCATTTATCTCTTTATTTAATTCATTAATTTTATTTATAATTATACTTACTAATTTATAAATTTTATCTATATTTAATTAATTTTATTACTCATTGTACCACTTATTCAAAAGAAATCAATAAATAGCAATATAAAATAGCTGTAAAAGCATCATTATAAATAAAATTAGTGATTCTTTTTCTCATATGAGGAATTGAAAAAAATGAAAATTTTAAGTGACCACAAGAGTGAATTGGATAGATTACACAACTAATAAGCTATTACAAGAATTTTTTTAAATTTATAGCTTTAATACATCAATATCAATATATCAATAAATTATGAAGCCATTTCAAATTTATATTAAGTAAATATATTTTTTTCAATTCAATGTTAATTTGAAGTTTTATAATGTTTTATATCTTTGTATATTTCCGTTTCCCTCGTGTGTTATTTTATAGATGATTAATTTAGTAGAAAGCAGTCTTACAAAATACCTTCATAAACTTAAATCATACTTAAGACATGAAGGATGCCAAGATTTTGAACTTATAAAACTATAAATATTTAGTATAAAATATTAAGTACAATATTTTTCATGGTTGAGATTTTGATGGTTGAAACAGAATGTATCAATTATTTCAATAATAGAATTTAATTTGTATAATGAATATTACAAATTTTTTTATCTCATCCATGTATACCTGTTTAATTTAATTAATAATTAAATTTTATGTAAACTTTTACTTAATAGTATGTCCGTCTGCATACTTTCTTTAATTATTTTTTTTTAATAGTAATTCAAATTTAATATTAAATAAATAAATAGTTTTTTTCTGTTACTTTTGCTGTATTAATTGCAAATATTAATAAAGTTAAATCTCTATTTTCATATATTAATATTTTAAGTAATATTTTAAGAAATTGCAGATTAGTTTATATCTGTATTTGTATTTATCTATATAGTAAATCTGTTTTAATTTTCAAATAGTAATATTTAATTGACCTTGAGAAGGCTGAGATTTTGTATTTTATAATTTTGATAATTATTAAATCAATATATGATGAATAAATGATATATCATATTAATATTTTATAATATTAATATAATAATGGATTTTCAAATTTAGAAGTAAAATACGTACATGTACGACTTAATATAATTGATTGAATTACATATTTTTTAGAAATTAATTTTCTTATTTAAATATTAAAATTCATTTTGATAATTTATTCTTTAATCTCCAATATTGTACAATAAATGAACTTCTAACTTTATTTTACAAATATATACTTAATGTTATTATATTATATAAATAAAGTTCCTAAAGAAAATTCTCTCTTTCGTACCGAAAGAAATATATTATTGTAACTGCAAATAAATTGTCAGGATTACTTTGAATACTTTCTTCAGGAACAATCTTTTATGTCAAGATATCATATCACATGAACATAATTTTATTACATGAGTTTGTGAATAAATGCTCTAATAATATTTTTTAATACTTTAGCAATAAAAAGATGTACTAAAAATTTATATATATGCTTATTTGTTTTCATAAGACAAATTATTTTTTACAAAAATATATTTACAATATAATTAATAACAGTTATTTATTATTATAATTCTCTATAAATATATAAAGAAAATAATATGAAACTTTATAAACATGTGCATGGATTTATTGCATTTATATATATATATTTAAGTAAACGTTATTCACTATTACCAAAATTTTTAATTAAATAATTGAAATAGAATACAAAAGTTATTGCTGAACAAACTACTTTCTAAAATATATTATAAGAATTTTATTTGTATGCTTTATTGTTTCAGATGCTTGTGGTTTGTCTGATGTTAGTCATATAGAATCTCTCCAAGAAAAATCACAATGTGCATTAGAGGAATATTGCCGAACACAGTATCCAAATCAGCCAACTAGATTTGGAAAGCTTTTATTACGTTTGCCATCATTAAGAACAGTTTCTTCACAAGTAATTGAGCAACTCTTCTTTGTACGGCTTGTTGGTAAAACACCTATTGAAACACTCATACGAGATATGCTTCTCAGCGGTAGTAGCTTTAATTGGCCTTATATGTCATCAATGTGACACTGTATGAATGAAATTAACATCTACTTAAATTAAAAAATATTTAATTTATAATAGAGAATTTATTTTACTTCATATATTTTTAATGTATAATACCATATAATTTAATAAAAATAAAATTTTTTTGAATTACAATGATTCTTTTTAATGTATTATAGATTATGAAAAGCATTATATGTTGTATTGCGAATGATAGGGTGATATACAGTATTAGCTTTATTATAAAATTTATTAAATAAATAAAATTTAAATTTATAAATTATATAAATATATAGTTATAATGTTTAATAAAACATTAACATTATGTAATTTTATACAATATGTAATGTTTATTATATAACATTTAATATCATTAAATGCTATTATTTTTAAGAAAGTATACAAATATGATTTTAATTTATTTAATTATTTAATAACATAATTTTTTTCAATAATTTTTTAGTTAAAATGTATTATAATTTAAATACTTTCAATATAATATTTTCATTTAATTTTAACGGATAACATCCAAAAGATGAAATATAATTTACTTTAAAAAATCCTAATTTACAAAAACGAAAAATAATATCTTTCATAATTAAGTAGTAAAGATAATTAAAGATGATAATCAACTCAATGAAATTATGGAATTATGAATCAATTTATTATATCTGATTTTCAATGATAAAATGAGAAAAGCGTATTTAATTATAGAACCAGCCTAGAAGATATATCTGGAAAACAAAATAAACTCTATTATATTTAATTTGTAATAATCATCTTTTGACTATTTAATAAAACTTTTTAAAAGCTATGAAATTTTACAAATTGAATGTATTGAAAATATTTTTATTTATGAAATTATCAATAATTGTTTTTATCTTCTTAATGATCTACATTTAAATATGTAGAATTAAATAATGAGGTAAAAAAATATATAAAGTATACAACTTTTTTTTACAAATTTTTACAACTTAAGATTTCTTTGTTTTTTATTATATATAAAATATATTCATTCATTTTAAATCATTAAAGTTTGAATTTAAAAAAAAAAATTAATTATAAAGTAGCAAAATTAAATAAAATTGTAAAATTTTAATAAAATAATAATAAAATTTAAAACTATAAATTACAATCTGCTTATTTTTATTGTATCACTAAAATTTATAAATTAATTCAAAATAGTTTTAAACTAAAATAAAATAATAAAACATACATATCTTTCTTTCAGCTTATTTGTTGTAATTATTCATATTTTCACGGAATATTAAAAAAAAAAATTAATATGTTCATAGTTCATATAAATATAGTAAAAAATGATATATAACATGAAAAATTAATTTATTATATAGGGTAATTATACAATTACATATCTTTATATATCACATGGCACCTATTCAAAAATATATTCTAGTTTCCAATCTATTGAGTTTCGTTATAGTAACAACGAAGTAGAAGTTTTTGTATCAATTATTCAATTTTGATGTTTTTCATAGATACTGTCATTCAGTATAAACATTATTTGCAGGAAAACTACTTCTATCTAAGTGATTACTTTTCTTGTTCACTTCACATTACACCAATTTAAGTTTTTCACTTGGTTTCTTTTCTTAACATATTGACTCTTTAACATAACGTAATGTAGCGGACGTTCTAAATATTTTTAATTTATGATAAACATTAGTAATTATATTTATTTATCAACATAATTACATTTATTAATAATTAATTAATAGACATAATTATTGTCTATCATAGTATATTGTATAAATCCTGCTATATCTTTTAATTTTATTATTTTACAAATGTAATCAATTGGTATAAATAATATAAATATCTGAATACATTAATTATTTGAAATTTATTATATTAAGTTATAAATTATGTGGATTTTTCATTTTTGTCATTTTCTGATATAATAATAAAATTTCAGAACTGTAAGATAAATTAGAGCATAAGTACTGCACAAATAGTAAAAGTTGTAAAATTTAAAAAGAACATTTAATATACTAATTATATTATTTTTTACTTTAAATTTTATATAAATCAGACAAAATAGGTGTTTTATTTTAACAGCAGACAATATAATAATATAAAATAATTTAAGGTATAATTAAAATTTTAGAAAATATCTTAATTAAATTCAATTTAAGACCAGGATGCATTAATATGTAAAATTTTAGCATAATTAAATTTTCATAAAATGATAGCAATGATAGCTATAACTTTAGAAACCTATAATAATGGCTGCAGTAATATGTGGATATTATTATAACAGATTCTACAATTTTTTACATCTTTGATTACAGTTTTAATTTTTCAAGTGAAATTGTACACGATTCAAAATAATTTAAATATTGTTATTTAATTCTTATTGATAAGAAATTCTTTTAAAAAGATTAACATATTTATAACTCATGTGCATCGTCATTAATTAGAGAAGCTAATATTTTAGAAGAAATTTTGTGCAACTACTGGTCCCTATCAAGAACTTATAAAAGAAATATCTATGTATCCTACAAACCATTCGTTACATTTATAGTTTATTTAGTTGAAAAAATATTTTACTAGGTTGACTATTTTACCTAACCGAATGAAATATTCAAAATCATTGGAGGTATTTTTAATATTAGTAACTAATAGATAAATTAATTTTTATTATTCCTTAATATTAAAATTTAAAAAAAAAAATAGCAAAATAAATCATGCACAAACCAAATATGGCGTTTCATTTAATTTTGCCACTAAATGCTTCAAGATTATGAATAAAATTTATAAAAATTTATGCAAACTGCAACCAATAATATTATCTCTTAGCAATTAATATTAAACATTTCTGTTAATTACACAAGGCAACCGTAAAGAAAACATTAATGAATGATGGATAAAAACTTGTTTACAGTTTTCTTATACAGAAATCATCAGCTATTATGACTTGTACAAAATTCAAATTGAAATGTGCTGGATTTAATAGCACATTATACAGAAATGTTAGAATAAATTACGAGACATATGCAAAATAAGATAAATAATAAAACAATAGATAAATGAAAAAAATAAAAATAATTTTTAGACAATAATAAAAATTATAATAAATTAAGCTGAGAAATAATTTAAAAAGAAAGATTGTTAAATCTTTAATATTTAATGGTGTGAGACATTAACAATTTTCAGAAAAAATTGTACATTATAAATGTAATATATGAATTATAAATAAAATGAGTTGAGATAAACATATGAATAATTATAAGAAATTTTTGTGCAAAAGAAATATACAAATATTAAAGTGGTAATGAATGTCAATCTTAAATAAATTAACATATGATAATAGATTTATAGAATAAGATTTTTAGAGTTTAATATTATACTTAAGTCTATACTGTATAAATATTTTAAAAACACGGAAGAAAAAATTATAGTAGTCAAATAAGTCACAGTGTTTGACAAGTCAGGCATAAAACAGGGATGAAAATTATTAAAAAAGGTACTACTAAAAATAGCTACCATTAATTTTATTAATTGGTAAAATTTAAAATGAAAGTTTATATATTGCTAAGTCAAAAGGTATCTACATTATTTACACTGCCATTGATAATATGTCACGTAAAAAAAAGCTATGGATATAATACTTGTTAGCCAATAAAAACCAAATATTTTGTCACATCCTAAATTATAAAAACTAATTGAAATTGTTGAGAATTATATTGAATTTATAATACGACAATCTCATGTTACGATAATAAATAAAAGACTTAAAAGTTTTTTCAAAGCTATTTCGAGAAAAAATTTAGTGACAATATTTATATGATTAAAATGAATTATAAATAAAACCATTAAAAAATTAATAAATTACAAATAAAATAATTTAAAGTATCAAATAAATAGAAAACAATCGGTACACAAAGAAAATAATATTAAGTAAAGTGCATTTATATTCATTGTTCAGATAGTGGAAAGGGAGAGATAGCAGGGAGAAAAATAAGAAAGAAAATTAATGTAATCCGGATAACGTAAAAACAAATAAAGATTTATTGAATTTATAACAAACGATCGAAAAATGCACGCAGTGATGTATATAATGAATAAAGCAAGAAACGGAAA
>JAPYYT010001952.1:0-21917 GCA_030522565.1 Ceratosolen corneri
TTTTCGTTTTCACATCTTTGGCTGTTTCAACGACTTTGTCCTTCGCATCCTTAGCTGTGTCAACGACTTTGTCCTTCGCATCTTTAGTTTTGTCCTTTATGTCCTCGACAGCATCGTGAACTTTAGCGGAAGTTTTCCTTCCAGTTTCATCAATCTTGTCCTTAAAGTCGCCGAAGCCTTGTTCTATGTTTTTCTCAGTCGTAGAGATTTTGCTGCCAGCCACGTCGACTCCCTTCTTTACGTCATCAGTAACTTTGTGTGCACCGTCTTTTATATCTTTTGCAGCTTTTGATTTTTCTTGGTCGATTGTTGATTGGATACTTCGGTTATAGAAATATGCTGATTTGTAGGGACATGCATCATTAATTCCTGCTATATTTATACTATCTTCTAAAAATTTCTCTGTAGATTTTCTGATATCTATACTGCCGATATCTATCTGTTCTGGTATGTCCTCTTCACAATTTTTCGTATCTATTTGTTTTTCTTTGATTTTTGGATGTTTTCCTTTTACATAATCGTTGCTTGTCTCCGATTTTATTGATATTGGTTGCTTATGTATGTGTATTTCATCGTTTGGATTAATACTTTGTGTTGCCTTCTTTGTATCTTCCAATAATTTTTCTGTTATTTTCCGTGCCTCCTCGTCGATACTTTCCGGATTTATAGTTTTGGATATATTTTGTTCTACATTTTTGCCATATTTATTGCCCTTTGCTTTAGGATGTTTGAATATATTAAAGAAGCCGCTGGATTTATCGTTATCCTTTTCATCTGAGTCTGCCGAGGAGTGGTCTGGTATACTTTTTTTGGGTTTCTGTTCATAATTTTTGACGTTTGCATTGCGTTCGGTCAGATTGTCCACTTGATGTACATCCGCATCTATTGTTTTGGTTACCGGAGGCTCATAAGACTCTGTATTTTTTCGAATATCTTGTAAAATATTGGTCGTAATCTTCCTTGTTTCTTCATCACCGCTATCGAACGAAACATCATTGGAAGAGGTTTTTTCCTTGGAACTACTTCTACTTTTGCTCTTGGACTTTGAGTGTTTGAATATGCCGAAGAAGCCTACATTTTTATCTTTAGCTGTTTCGCCAACATGCTTATCAATTAAATTATCTTTCACGTTAAACTCTGCATTTGACGTATCTTCGGGACTTTGGTGTTGATTTCGCATTTGTTGAGCAATGATGCCTTCGTGGTCGTGTGTTACATTCGTATGTTTTTTCATATCATCCAATAATTTTGCTGTCGTAAGTTTTGAGTCTTCGTCACCGCTGTCGAATGAGATTTCCTTTGAATCTTTGGACTTATCCTTTCGTAATTTCGGCGCTTTGAATATTCCTGAGAATATGCTATTTGATTTGTCTTTTAATTTCTTACTGTCACTATCGGAATTGTCTCGCCTGTCTTGATTACTGATTTCTTTGGCGCTATAAACTATTTCGTAGGCTGATGGTTGATTATCTTCGTCAATGAAGCTTCCGTCTTTAGATCGTGGGATCTCAGTTTTTTCGGCCCCAGCAATGTTTGGCTCCTTGCCTTCCTTTTTCGACAATGCAGGTTTATTAGCGATTTTGTCCGGGGTTTTGCTTTGCTCTCGGCCTACTTTTGTTGAAGCCCTGTCCTTCGCGTCGTGAGGAGTTAGCAATGGTGCCTTGCGATGCTGATCGTCAGATGCGACATCTTGTGAGACTTCGGAATGAATAAACTGTCCTTTATCCGTGTCGCGCAATGGCTTGCTCTGCGATTGCTTATCACGCTCGGATTTTAAAGCCTCCGACTCGCCCGTCCCCTTATTATCAATAATTCTTTTACTTTTACTGTCCCTAGTAGTTGTAATGATCGTTTTAGTGGTTATTGTCGTCACGGTCCTATCCCCATTAGCTCCTACGATACATTTCTGCTGAATAATAGGCGGCTCAACCGACACGCTTGGATCATCGACGAGCGTATGTTTCTGTTGCTCTATAGCATACCCGACCTCATTATTTTTTCGCACATCATCATTAGAAACCACCGACCACCCTTCCGTCGCTAACTTGCCCATCTCTCTCTCAGCGTCTTGTCTTACACCTGTTAATTAAGTATTTCATAGTTTAGCCATGTAAAATTCTCTCTTAAATAAAGTATCATTATGATCATAATTTCATATTCTGTATTCATCATTATTGTTAGGCGAATGGCTTCTTGCCTATCGTTACAATGATAACGGCTGTTAGACTTCCTTATAGCTTGTGCGAAGTGTACGTGCTGTGGAGCAGTCATCACCAGTATTTTATTATTAACCAATAGTATTATGTTTATAATGTTTTTTGATTATTATTATTATTATTATTATTATTATTATTATTATTATTATTGATGCTCTGAAAGACTCTATTTTGGCATTGTATCAATGAGTTTAAGTGGCAGTGACATTGCATTCGAAGAATGTTCGTGTCACTGGATAAGCCATTGTTGTTAGACAGACGTTAATCATTAATGGCGCTGATTTTTTTGTCAATAAACACAAGTGAGTAACAGAACACTACGTACTTTACAAGCATACGTCGCGAGTCGAGGATCGCAACAACAGTTACGACAACATTAATAATACATTAATACTATTTAATGCCAATTAGTATCAATTGGATGAGTTTATAATACTACGCGCTACGATGATAAGAAGACAAAAGAAGAGCTTCAGGTGAGACGTTAAATACTATTTGCTAAAATTGCTTTTAATCGATAGCTGCTCTGTGCGCCCACGCAGATAGACTGTGCATGCAACGCCAAATAATTGCGGAAAATAATCTTGCTGAAACAAATTGTCGATCGACAAGCCAATGTAACAGATGTAAATAGAGCTTATGCAGCACATCGGTAATACACAAAAAAAAAAATCCGCTGCTAAGAAATTAAAGTTCTTGTTACAAATTAATCGTATGTTTTTAATAAGCAAGCCGAGCTGCAGACTCGTGAGAAATCGTCACCGGCTTCCTGTGATCACCTCTCCTCGCGCTGTGGTAGTGGACGTAAAAGGAAGAAGAAGAAGAAGAAGAAGAAGAAAAAAGAAAAGAAACAAGGATATAGAACAATTAATTGGTTAAATATAAATAAGGCTGTAATGGCGTAGAATTTTGCACGGAGTGCAAAAAAGCGCGTATCATTATATTGAAACTTGACATCGAATTGCAAATGAGATTTAGCCACGAGACATCTTGCCGATTTAATGCGAAAAGGCAAGGAGGCTGTTGCGCAATCGAATTTATTTATCGGCTTGTTTACATTTGCCGCTCGATGTCGTGATTATTTCTATGTCAAGTTAAGCGTACCCCCTCAACCCGCCAATTACTCCTTACACGTGCATGCGCTCCATTACTTACCGGAAACTATTCTGTTGGCGTCCGCCAAGACCCTCTGGCGCTTTTTGTTATCGTCGTCGATTTCATCGCGCGACTTTTTCACCATTGTATCGGTGGTGCGATATTTATTCTCGATAAAATCGGCCATCGTATCGCCAAGATCTTTCTCGTCGCTGGCATATTTATCTTTGATTGGGGTCGAGGTGGCGTTGTAAACAGTGCCATTCGTAATAGTTACGTGCTGTTTGGCTGTTAAGTGCAAAAGAAATATGAGCGACGCGTACGTGAATGTGAAGTAAAGTAAACGCCAGGTTTTATTGTATCCTATTAATCAATTGGAAGGGAATGGTTTGCATTGGTGTTGGGATGAAAGACTTTCGAGAGAATTTCGGAGGACACGAGGTGGCGATTAAAGAATGCATTCGATCATTTCTTCGCGTACTTAATGCACGATTTCACGAGTTGGCTCGACGCTTCGAATCATCGTTACTTCGAATCATCAATCGTAAATAGCCGGGACTTTATTTATTGCAAGCGCCGTTACATATATTTCGCAACAACGTATTTATAATTCTTACGATTCTCCGCTTATTCGACTGCGTAATGTAATAATAATCATTATTGGGAGTTTAATCGATTTTTTTTTTTTTTCATAGAATTTCAGTGATTAATTTCAGTGAATGAGGGTAGGGCGAAGCGAAGGAATCGCGTGGCGCCGAGCACAAATGCAAATCCGACATCCCCGTCAATGCCAAGGAATGCCAAGTTATAATGAAAGTGCAAGAGTGCACAAGAGCGCGAGGCTAACGTTATTCTTACGAGAAATTCGGACACTTGTACGTATAAGCGATTATGTCACAATTATAAATGAGAGCGTAATGGCTTAAGCTTTTGAAGAAGAGTGAGATAAGTAATTGTGAAAAGTGTGATGTGCTCGCAGTTACATTGACGACATACTTGTCACGACAGCGCTTACTGCGTAGGAAGTCAGCTATGCCGTGAATCATGCAATAATATTATAATAAACCGGAAGAGCCATAACAGCCGAGGTATATATTAAGTAATTGATTATCTATTGGAAAGAGCGTGAGCAGACTTATTGCTTACGCCTTATTGGCGATAGGTATAGTAGCGAAGAGAATTGAAAGAAGATTACGAAGAGAGAGAAACAATTGATATTCGTCCTGTCATTATAATGTAAATTTCATACTCATACATTGCCAGAGGCTACTTACTCGTCCTTTTACCACCAACATTACCGAGGTCTTCTGCGGATTCGGAGTGCTGCAACAGATGGCACAATCAATTTTAACTAACCGGATAATTATCGCAACGAGGATAGCCTAATGTACTCTTGATCGTTTAAAAAGTGAAGGAAAACCACGGAGATACGCACGGACATTGTTAAAGTAAATTTTAAACTATGCTACGCTCACTTACGAGCTTCCATTCTTAGCATTCTCGCGCACTTAAGGAAATAAAACAGCAATTTACTATCTCAATGAAGGCAGCCTCGTCGCTTTTTCTTACTCAATAAATATCTTATCTAAACATGTAAAAATCTAAAAATAACGAACAATCCATCGCAAATACCTTAATTCTGTCAGGTTCCTCGTAATCTGGATCCATTTTGGGATCCATCGTTGCGTCTCGTCTAAGAGATGTGTTTCTCGATGGACCCAATTCTTCTTTTAGGGAGTCGAAACCGGGCTGATCCAGCCTGACGCGAGCAACTGCTTTCTCAATGTCATCCGTCACTAGCTCGACATTAAAGATGCATTGCTTCACGATATCCTCGCGACCAATTTTGTTCAACGCCTTCTCCAAAGTGTTTCCTACGTAAAAATGTATCCAAAGCTTATTTATACCGTCAGGCAACGATTCAGCCCCCCCCCACCTCAAGCATAATTATATACGCGAGCGCAAATATATTTTTCAATGATTTATCACGTCATCGCGATACTTGTACGAGACAACCCACCACATTCTGACAATCATTAAGGATCGCTACGCCCAACGATATTCACAACCTTTACAACAACAGCAACAACAACAACAACAACAACAGTAACAACAAAAAAAGAAGAAGAAGAAGAAGAAGAAGAAGAAGAAAAGAGACCAATATCACGCGCTTCTAATTGAATTGAATTCGATGCGTCCACTCAAATGCTTGGATATTATTTCAACACGGACCTTCCTGCCGAGTGACTTTTTCTCGCAGAGCTGGAGTTCGCTTAAACAATACCATCAATTCACTTCTGTACTGCTGTGGCGTTTCACTTTCATACTCTTGGTACAATGACACAAACATTGTAATATAAAGTGGACAAGCCTCATCCGCGAGGGCCGCGGATCGACAAACGATCGGACTCCCAGCGATCTGCAAGCTGTCGTAACGTCACTTCAGGCAGGTCGGCTCGACACTAAGCTCATATCCTTACTCCTCCGGAGATTATAGTTTAACGATGCTCGCGAGCTGCAGCTGCGCGTGTATTAATGCGACGTCGGCGATTAGCGCGAGCGAGTGGCGAGAGTGGGGATGGGGCGGAAGAGGGGGGGGGCATTGCGGGGCGGACGCGCGCGGTCCATGGATTTTATGTCAGGCATAATAATGAATGACATCATCGGCTACGTTTCTGCAGAGATTCCACATGTGTGAGTCAATTCTTTTTAAGCGACCAGTGTTTACCTCACCTTCGTGTCGCCTCAAACTGGTTCTTCACACATTCTCATATTCCGCGTTCGCTTTATTGTAAACATATTATTAAGATGACTTTCTGGGGGGCATAGGGGGGGCATGAGGGGGCATGAGGGGGGAGGGGACGCGGTATTTTCGACGCAACGCGAAAAATCGCAGGACGCAGCAATTTTCTTTCCCTTTCCCTTCCTTTATTACAAGTGATCTAGTCCAACTAATGCTAGAGAGAGAGAGAGAGAGAGACTTACCGGTCGCCTTATTCCCGTTGCTCTGCCAGACTTTGAACATCGCCGTCGCCTGTTGCGCCGTCTTATCGGGATGCTCCTCCTTGATTTGACTGATCTCGTTGGAGGAGATATTCAACTCCTGGGCGAGCTTCTCCCAATCTCCCTCGAGCAAATTAGCGATGTCCGTCAGGCGTATTGTGGCGCGATGAATCGCCTCGGGCCTGCCTATAAAAAGTCAATAAGCCGGCTAAGTCCGTCGGGTATGTAATAGTTAATAGGCACTTGGGAGGCACGCGGGATATATTGCGCGTTTGTGCTTACTTAATTCTCCGTCGCGGGCGAAACTATAATTCTTCGAGAGCTCGAGCAAGTCAAGCTCGGAATTGCCGCTTTCGGGCGAGATTTTCTCCGGCAGAAGAATATTTAGCGTGCAAATGGGAGTCTGCGGTGGCTCTCCCTTAGCAATCTTAGGCTCGTTCATAAACATTATTCTGCCCATCATGTCCGCTGCATCGGGATCCTTAACGCGGACGGTGAAGGGAACCCTATTTTCCTTAAACGCTCTGAACGGCAATTGGAGTTGTTCGCCACTTTTCAGTACAGGCACAAGATTTCCACCGAATTCCATGTACTGCGTTTTCCCCTCGAGAACCTAAATGCCAATTAGCAATTGATTGTACAAGCGTAAGGGCATCGAGCCTCTCCTCCCACCAATTGGTCGACGCGAATCAATAGTTTACCTCAACATCGCGGCTCTTGGCCACTTCGGTAAAGTGCTCCTGATGCTCCAATGTCTTGTCCTCCTTGTCATCCGTCATACAAAAGACGCGCAATCTCGCTTCTAAGGGATCAACGCGTTTAGCAAAAACGACGAATCTGCGAAAATACGGGTGTAAGAGACAATTGGCTAGTAATAAAAATCTGGCGATAGATGAGGCGGTGTGCATACTTAGCCATAAAAGGCACGTGAGTCGCGTGTGTGTATAATTCCGTTGCCATTTTCGTAGCCTCCGATATGTTTCGGCAATCCATAAGCCAAAATCGAGCGGAGACTGTCGTTGTAAATGAGACGCAGTCCTTGACAAAAGTCAAGGGTGTTGAGCCGGTCACATCCTCCCAAACCGCCCGAGACTGACCCCCTGAACGACATACATACCAAGTCCAATAAAATTATTAGAATATGTCCGTGCTGCAGTTAAGTAGATCATCGTCTGTATTACGATATGAGGCGTGTGAAATTTTAAATGTGGCTTTGAACAATAGGGGACAAATATTACATTTCACTACTCTCTCTTCCAAACGACAAATAATGTGCTTACTCTTCGCCTGCCTTGCAATCTTATTAAAAATAAACGGTAACGGCCAATAATAATATTAATAATACTACCACCACCACCACCACCACCACCACCACCACCACCACCACCACCACCACCACCACCACCACCACTACTACCACTACTACTACCACTACTACCACTACTACCACTACTACCACTACGACTACCACTACTCATGACGATAATAACAATAACAATGACAATAACAATAATAATAATAACAGCAACAATAACAACAACAACAGCAATAATAGTAATAATGGTAATAGTAGTAATGGCGACAGAAATAATAATAATAATGACGATGACGATGATGATAATAATAATAGGCAATAATAAGCAATAATAATAATGTGTTAAGCGTATTCGGCTGATAATGCTCGCGAAATAACTTAAAACAGTCGAAATCATTCCACGCGAAAGCAATAATGAATGCTTGTAGTAAAATAATTAAAGCATTAAATTAAAAAATAATCATTTCATTGCATAATGTTCGTCTGTGTGCTATGTAAGATTATATATTCGTTTGCTTATAATGTGAAATACAATGTTACAGATTACAAATTCAAAAGAATCGTATATATTCAATTATTTCTTATTATGTGCGCCTGATTAATCGGTAGAGTCTGGTATAAAAAGTGATTTTATAAATATCTTACGTTCTCGTAAGCTTTTTGAAAACAGTTGTAAAAAAGTTATACAAAATAAAATTCACGGGTGATTCTCATGTATGCTAAGAATTTTTCAAATAAGCGCATGTGCCGAAAGAAAAACTATTGATTTAAAGCGATGCTAGACTTAGTAAAAACTTTTAATCTACGTTAAGTAATGATCCATACCTAAATGACTCAATCCTAATAATACGCAAGCATTAGCAATGAATCACAACAATATATATATATATATATGTATATGTAGAGAGATAGAGAGAGAGAGAGAGAGATATATAAATGTATATATGTATAAATGCATGTGTGTGTGTGTATACAATGTGTGTGTACAACAATGATAGTTAGCAAGATGTTTTCCAATGAAATAAGAAAAAGTGCGTGCCACCTCATTCTTTCGCTTCCCCCCGGCAGATGTAGATATCGCACGGCAAGTACGCTTTTAATAGCCCGTACGCCCTAATTACCGCAATAAGTTGCTCAAGGGGAGGGAGCTTATCCTGAGAGCGAGGTGGCCTTCCGATAAATGTTACGCGCAAGCATATATTACCAGTTATGCTGCAAAGGAGTCTGAGCGTCGGCGCGTCCCCGGAATATTGGTTGATCATTCCTTTGTTGGCAGCTTGGGGCACGGGTATCGTCAATATTATTGGCTTGTGGAACTTCCGCCTTCGTGGCTCTACAGTTACGATGGGCGAGACGGCGACCCGATTGCCCAAGAGTTTGGCCACGAGCTTAGCCGGTATCGGGTGAGCCTAAAAATCGGGCATCCGGAGAGAATTTTAATAGACGTGGGTGGGGGGAGGGGGGGAGGGGAATGCATTCAGTCTTGGCAAAATACTCGCGAGGCCTCGGCGGCCATCTACGCTTGTCGGCTTTCTCGCTTACCTTTGGCAAAACGATCTCTCGCTCATTCATCCTTCCCCCAAATTCACATTCTCCCCAAATTCAAGTCCACACTGCACACCTCGACACTTTCACCAATGACACGGCATAAAGCACACACACATACAGACTAGTTCTTACCTGCAAACCCACTCTGATTTTCTTAGTAAGAGCTGCCGTTGGGAAGATGGCCTGAACTTGCGGTACTGCCGATGACGACACCGTCCCACCTTCGGGCCCCACTGCGTGCACCTCCTGTCTTATGCGAGAAACAACAGCGAAATAGTGTGGGAAGTCCACTGTCAATATCCTTACGATCCGCGAAGTTTGGAGATCCTCTAGCTGGCTTAATTCTTTAACGAGTAGCATGAAATTGGCGTAAATAGGTGTTGTTAAGTGCACCCTGTGAGCTTGTTAGGATTTGTCAATGAGTACAGCGCTTACCCTCTCCTTCAAAGCTCTCGTTAAGGACATCCTGGACCGCCTCTTCGCTAGCCTCCAGAGTGTGCTCGCGCCAGGTTTCCCCATTGTCCGATCGCAATATGACGATTTCTCTTTCTTTTCCACGCAGTGAGGCAAAGTGTGGCACTTCGATAATCACGGGTCTGCAATCGGTCAATTATATTGCCTATAAAGCATCGAATCTGGGCAATTTGGTTGGGAATCTAGTTTAATATTGGCATTAATGGCAATAAGGATGCTTTGGACGCCGACGATAATAAGAGAACGATTGCAATGAAATGAGAAAAACAAAAGACAAAAAAAAAGAACAAAAAAAAAACTTAATATAATAAAATAGTAGCGATGCCCGTGTATAGTTTATGCATTCGTCGCTACTTCGCGACATAAACAAGAAATAGGAGGAAAGTATTAAGAAACCAAATTAAGAGAAGCATTTATATAAATGTTGAGCGAAAGAGTGGAAGAAAAAAAATTCAATAATTTAAGAGGTTACGACTGCTTGCCAATTGATATGTAATTTGATATCAATAAATAATGTAAGCGCAACGATTGGACAAACATCTTTTTATCGACAATTAACGGATTGGCCATTAAATAATAACAAAATTATCCTCTATAAGCGAAGCTTTTCAAAGAAGAATTACTGCGCTAATAATGAGCTCCATTCGTGCCTTTTCCTTTAATAAAAAAATTTTCATTCCGATTTACGGCAACGCCTGCTTCAAACATTATATGTAGCGCGTGACGTCACACGCCACGAGGGTATTTAAGTAATTATTACTTCATAATGCTCTTATCTGCTACAATTAAGTGTTAAATAATAGTGGCGAATTTAGATTACATTTTAAAAAGAGCTCCCATTAAACATAAAATAATTGAAATATTAAACAATCTACTTCTCAACATCGTAAAAATCAAGTAAGCCATTGTTTAGCTTCGTGCTCAATCATTTTATATTGCCGTCTTAATTACGGAAAAATCATCGTTTTCATGAAAGCAAGGTCAGCAGCGTGTGGCATCCTTCATTAAATTTTGTGCGTTTCGTCCATCCGTTTCTCCCATTCGAATATAACTCGACCCAATGCAACAACAGCACCTCGCCCTGGCCACACTCCAATTATTCACCGGGACATTGCAGCGATGCAACAATAATCAACAACAATTTTAATAAACAATGAGCTACGTACCCCAAGAACTTGGCGTCCACGGGCCCGAGCTCGAGGATCCGACTTGCCAGGGCCTCGCCCTCCATCAGTGGCGGTGGATTCGTCAGCTTGTCCCTCTTGAGATATCTGCAGGTGACTCTCATGGGCATCGTCGCCTTCCTGGGTGGCACTATGACCCTCACGCCGCTGTGGCGGCAGCCCCGCATCGCCCCACCTCGCGCGTCCACCAAAAACGATACCAGGAAGCTGTTGCCCACCAAGCGGAAATGAAGGCAGAGTTAGTCGGGGGGGCTTGTCATTGCTTGGCTAATTGTCGTCGGCGATGCAAATATCATAATTGACATAAAGATATTGTAGAGGTGTTTGAATTATCGACTTTACGGAAAGCGTGTGCTTTTGCTGTAGAATATAAATTGCTCAATGGGAGGTGCAGTTTATTATGTCTCGTGATACGTGTTTACAAATTATCATGTGTACAGATAGATATAATTGAGATTTGTAAGAGGCAAGTTTACGGGGGGCAATATAATGTACGGGGACATGTTTTTACTTTGCAGTTGGATTGTAGAGTGTTCGTAGCAACCTGTCGGATCAAATTCAATTCGCGGAAAGCTTGGTTCCTCGCGCAGCTGACCAGTTTCCGCGAGCCCACCAGGGCACACACACATACACCTACATATGCATACACATACATATGCACATACATATGCACATACATATGTATATAGATATATATATATGCATATGCATACGCATATACGTAGGTATATGTGTGTCGTAGAGTAGGAGTATGTGTGATAAATCAGTAGTAGGTTCGCCGGCATAAATGCAATGTTACAATAAATTCCTATGATCTGACCAGTTGTACGCATGCATCTGTTAATTCTTGAACGCTTGTATTTACAGTACAGTGTTTAGTGTGATTATACAAAACTTTTGTATATACAGAGAGAGAGAGAGAGAGAGAGAGAGAGAGATGAGAGAGAGAGAGAGAGAGAGAGAGAGAGAGACTCGACAAGAGGTCAGCAATGATGCTTTTCGTAATTGTAATGCTCAAAAGGGGATACATTCTAAGGCGACGTACATTAATTAATTGTCCAAATCGTTAATCATACACTCCGAAAATCAAGGACACACATTTTAAATATTAATCAACTCAGTTTCCAGAATTGGCGTGATACGCGTGTCGCATCTCGCTCGATGCGAAGCAGAGAAGGAGTTTTTCTTTCTTTACAATTCTAGCGGTGCTCAAAGGTACGTAGTCAGCTTGTAAAAAAATATGGCCATCGTTAAGATATGTGTCGTTAGGATTAATAATTTGTGAGAAATGGAGAATGTCGTTATCCTGCTTCGGCAAACGGAACGTAAATGTAAGACATTTTGTGAGAGACGCGTGGATCGTGATGATGTCAATGATTTCATGATATTTATGATATGATTTACTGAGGCAAAAGAAGCAACTTAAATCGCTGTGCACAGTGTTGATATAATTATGTGGGGTTTGTCTGTTGTCGATGTGACTCTGTGTATGTGACTCTGAATAAGATATTCGCCAATAAGAATAATTTTCATCTACTGATACGATCGTCCTTAATTGTTCGCTACATGTGTTCAAAATTATTTTATTGACTCATCTTTTATCTTAGATTTCATGTGGAAGCAGCGCTTATTCAAACGTGCATCGAATACTTTAGGAGCGTTTGCGATAATTTGTTTGACATTCGCGCGCTTCTTATGTTTATCATAAAACTAAAAATGGAAACATGGATAAAGCACGCTCTGCAGAAAATTTGACATTCAATTAATATTTCAAATTCAACAATTTCATTTCTATTCCATAAGAGAGGATAGGCATACACGCACTATGTACATCTGGCAATGCACTAGATCTCAAGTACTTTAATCTACATTAGCATCTACCCAAAGCAACACAAGAGAGCTGTTCATGTGGTACAATTGTTTATAATTACTGCTAATGCTTGTGGCTCAGCTGGGAATATTGTAAATTGCACATCTAATTGAATGATAGACCTCACCAAACTTATTCATTAGCTTTATATGGTACACGTTTAGCGTAAATTAATAGCGCACATCTACTTTAACCGGCATTGGGTGCATAATTTGGACAAGCCGAGCTTTATTATATCCAATTCCAAATTAAACTAGTGATGTGACACTAGAGGTATGGGGAGTGGGGGGGGGCGTAAAAAGAATCAAATCATAAGGGTGAAGTGGTGTGAGTAATTCGGCAGCTAAATACGATATAACATGTTCAAGCTGTGAAAAATGTAATGTGTCCAAGTGAAACAATAACGTTTGCATAAAAGAAAAAAAAAAAATATGTATAATAATAGCGAAACAGTAAAAAGTTGCAAAAAGCTAACTTTCAAGAAGACTTCACTTACTTTCTCCATGATGGGATTCTGCGAGTAGCGCAAATAAAATAACAGAAAGAATCGGAAACAAAATAAAACACGCGTTAGTATTAGCTTATCATTCTCTAAGTATGAAATGATGAAAGATGAAAGGCAATTTATTATCTCTCATTATTTATGAAATTTTTAACTAGAGGCTCTTGTTTAAAGTTCGAATAAGCAATATTTAAGAGGTCAAACAAATTTTGTTTTGTTTTTTTTTTTCTCTCTTTTTTCTTTTCATTAGTTCTCAATATCATTTCAAGCGCACTGTTAATCATCGCAATTGCAATTATATACGAGTTCTCCAATTATTATTTCTGCGCAATCACATAGCTCATAATACTCGCAAGACAATTTAAAAAATTGCAAGACTCAATAATCATTATGTATTATAGTATAGGGACTTACGATGCAGAAATCCATTCACACTGTGCATGATCTCAGACGAATAAAAGTCGCTCTAATAACGCTTCTCTCACCGCTAAAATTCTGTCATTACATTCAGGGAACATAAAACTGAGAGCTAACAGCTATATTAAGTTAAAACGACTATAGACTTTCAACAATTTTCTATGTTTTATAATAGGCAGACGACGGGCAGACGAGAAAGCATAAAATTGGATATGTAGAATTGGATTAACTAATAGTGATCTGAAATTTGGATAATAGGGCCACATTTTACGGTAAATTAATTAAAAAGTGTCGTTCGCTTATAAGCTGGAACGAAATTCTTTAACATTGAGAAGACATTTTACATCAATAGAAAAATAAAAATATATGTCTCGCTGCTCTAGAGAACACGAAAAAAAAAAAAAAAAGGTACAAGCTACACTGACAACACATTTTTTTTATCAACTATGTCACGAAAATAAACAGCATTTTGTTTCCAAAAGTCTTTACCATAAGTTCAAATACGAACATTGCATGTAAATACGAAGAACAAAATTGAAATAGATATTGTTAAAGTGAATTGAAAAATTAATTTGAAAAAAGTAAAATAATAGAATAATACGTACATATCAACTAAGAATTAGTGTAAAAATTAGGTTTTAATAAGAGCGTAAGCGTGGCTTATTAGACAATAGTTAAATATTTTTATTATTAGATATTAAAGGCCCTTACTCACTTCATAATACTTTACCAACATTAAGATACATATACACGCGCGCGCACACATACATACATATACGTAATTACGCATATATATATATACATATGCACATACATATACACATATGCATATGCATACACACGCATGCGTATGTATATATTTCTTTTCTTTTTTTTTTGTTTTTTTTTGTTTTGTTTGTTGTTTTTTTTGTAAAAAAAATGGAAGTAGTATAAAAAAAACGGTAGGTGTACCTGTCCCTCCACATTCCTTGTCCTTTTGGCACGATACCGAGGGCAGCCAGCGACGTATTTAAGAACTCTAGTGACGCACTAATTTCAGAACAGAACCTGCGTGTGATTATCGATGGTGGTAGCTCTAAACCGTGCTCATGCTTACTTTCTTTACTCAAATAACTTCATTTACTTTTGTAGCTTTAATTTTGTCAACTTCGTGCAGAGTGTACAGAAATTTGGTGTTGTTTTAATCTCTTTTTTTTATATTTGAGAAAACGTGTTATTTCTTAGTATTATTATACATAGTGAGGAACAAACTCTATGTGCTACTAAAAACAATGGATGATGAGCAATGTGAATATGGTGATAATGAAGTTGCGTGGAAAACAATGAGTCAATAAGTACTACCGAGTGGATAATAAGACCAGGAATAAAAAAATCGCGTTAGCCCCCTAACATCATTTAGAGCGACGGCTAATTTTGTAAACGAAGTTTTAAAGGGCTTGCGAGACGAGGATGCCGAATATTATGCTTTCTTTAAGAATCAATTGGCAGCGGCAAGAATGCATTGCTTTAAACCTTTTCTAAAGTCAATGATAAAAATATTTTGTCATTTAGATGGCAAACTCTGAGAATAAAAATTCTCTGTGTGTTACGTAATCTGCTATTCCGATGCGTATACATACACATATATATATATATACACATATATATATATACGTGTACGCACATATATATATATATATTTCATTCAATCGCATAAAAACGATACTGTTTTTTTTTTTTCAAAGCAATATATTTTTTTATTTTATTTACATTTTTTTTTTGTTTTTTTTTTTTTTTTTTCTTTTTTCGACCATTAAGGATGTTAAATAGAATCATGCGAGAGAGAGAGAGAGAGGAAGGATCACTCGATACATCACTCAATAATTTCAATAAGCAATCTAAAAGAATGTGCAGCTAAAGTGCCCTTAAAAAACTAGCATTTTTTAAGAATTTTTTTTTTTTTTACGTGTAATATGTTCGACTTGAGAATAGGATTTTGTGAGAATAGGAATTACTCTGGAATTTCAACCTACTAGAAAGATTATACTTGAAAACTCCTTTACCAAACTATGTTAATATTACTGTTGTGAGATTTACGTAAGACTAAGTTTGTTAATAATAGCAAGCAATCTTTCATCAATACATACACCAATGCCATACGTACTATAATACACAACATTATTGTTTTAATGAAAGCCAATTAATCATTTATTTATAAAAGAAAAGAAACTCATTATTACTTATTATGCGCTTGGTAAATTCATGTGAATGGCATTTATTTTTTTTTAACTAGTTACTTCAACAAACTTGGGCAATTTAATATACTTGGAATATCCAACATTTTCATTAAAAAAAAAAAAAACTGATCCCATGATACTTTTAATGCTCTTATAGAATATTCGTATAATGCCCACATTTGCTTGAGTTTATTAAATAGCAAAAAATCTTTACTCGAGCATTTTATGGATAGTATAAGCTATTTATTACATAGCCAAATGGTTGTTATTATTATTATTATTGCTACAATTTTAATATATGAGCTGTGAATTTAGTCTTTTTTTTTTTTTAAGCGTGTAAGGTACTGTCAATATCAACAAGACTTACATTATTATAATTATAATCTTTCAGACGTTACTTTTAAGCGTATTTCGTAGGTATAGCTTCTAGATATTAATAAGGCACAACAATCTTCTCTTTAAAATCAATTTTAATTTACAATTTAAGATTTCAGGCCAAGTCAAGTATGTGTGTGTGTGTGTGTGGAAGAGCATTTGAAGTAGCTTACCCAACGTGAACTGGATGTCTGTTGATGTCGATGTTGTCCGGCTTGGCCGCATTTTGCCGATTGTAGCTTTCTTTGGTTATCATTTCCGTAATGGTGGGTGCTAGAAAGCAAATAATTTAACAACAATCAAAAATCACATTGGCTTCACGTTTACATTAGCAGAGCATATGCACGTGATAATACTAAGGGCCTGCAAGTCATACACAAAGATTAATATTTGTCGAGTCAATAGGTCTTATCATTGAAAGTTGTCTTACCTCCGGAGTGACGATTATCTCTCTCATCGTCAGTTACGTTCACTCTCATCGAATCGTCACCCATCGATTTCATGTCATCGCCCGTCATATATTGATACTGTTGTAAATCGTTGAGCATTGGATCTTCGCCTGCGAATGAAGTAAATTCGAAATTCACTCTCGCGAACGAAGTTGATTTGACGTATTTGCAGAGAAATTCAGTAACCGCAACAAATTATAATTTCGATGCTAATTCATGGTAACTTAAGTTTCGATTAAAATCCCTAATACAAAACTTGACGCTGTAAAAGTATTTTTACATAGCAAACGACGTCAATTGGATGTTGAATGGGATAATTAATGATGTTGTTTGAAATAATAATTAGCCAAGGAGGCAAAATAAATGAAATTTGTATAATCTAATGATGGAAAATTTGAGTACTCGCGCTGCTCAATAAGCATTTTAACCCAATTTTAACCCAAAATCGGAAGTGTCGAGTAACTCGAGAGAAGCGCTCGCGGCTAAAGGAAGTCAGAAACGGAGCACAGCTAAATCATTAATAATAGCTGATAAGAATTCCAGCTCATCGATGCACTGTTGACGCGCAACAGCCAAGGAACCTTCGCCTACCAATTATTCTATAAAAAGAAGAAGAAAACTTGATATTCCGAGGGGCATCGGCGGTAGACCACACCGCGGAACCGGAGAGACCGGGAGGGAAAATTGCGATTAGAAGTGCGCGTGCTTGTCCGCGAATATCCGCAGGTGTTTCCTTTCGCTGTGCACGCGTTGGCCTCCATTCAAGCGACACGCACCGCGATCCGCGCAGTATCGAGTGCCGACTGAGAGAAAAGTCTGGCGATAAGCCACACGCGCCGCGCATCGAGCGCTTCGCATCGTGTATTTTGAATCGAGTGCTTGCACTCGAGTGACCGGTACACACACACACACGAGCGAAAGTACTCGGCATCTCGTGGAATTGACCCTCGAGCGTGAAGCAGAGCAGACTGATAAAGAGGCCCTCGAGTAGCTTAGCGCTCCCGTGCTATTCACTCCCATTGGTTATTTTCGAAATTTCTCGAGCGCTCGCGTAGCCGAGGCAGCGCTAAGCTACTCTGCATCTTGCGAGGCCTCCGTTAGTTCATCGAGATGTTCCTCGATCACTCGCTCAATAAGCCTCGCCGGCCGAATAGATCTATTTTTACGTATCTGCCCAATCTCCGATTATTATCCTTGAAGATATTTTTGACACTTTGTTCCACGATGGACTACGCGATGGCTCGTGCTGCTCGTGGATACGTGAGCGCCCTGAGGACATCGACACCCTGATTTAGCGGACGGGCCTCGTCGGGGCTGCGCCACCACGTGCGCAAATCCAACAGAACCGCCAACTGCTTATGTCACGCTCCTGTATTTGCCTGCCCTTAATTCACAATTTTTATTCTCTCGAGAGAATAGCCAGGGACGCATTCACGGCCAAGGCGTCATTTATACCAAGAGCTGTCCCTCTCTCTCTCTCTCTCTCTTTTTTTTTTTTCTTTTTTTGATCGTGCTGTCGTTAATTTTGTTTTACGATTGATACTCGATGGATAACTTTGTCTTGTACAATGATATTTTTGGAGCTAAGGAAAAATTACCCGAGAAAAATGAGAAAGAGAAGCCAATAACGCGCATTTTTAACGTTGAAATTGTCATGTACAAGATCGTTGTTGCAGTTGTTTATACTTTCCAAATGTTTTATTCTTGTTTCTAATTCGATTTGATAAATATTTCAAGTGCAGCATATTATGCTTAGCTACGTACTGGCTATTGTAATGTCGACCTTTATTTTAATTAAATGCGATTCTTATCTGTAATAGCCACAATATAATTCAGTTTCTCATTAAAACAATTCAGAAAAACACCTGCACTTTTATTAAGAAAATGTGTCGATTTTTCAAGTCTCAACTTATCCGACAGCTCTACAATAATATTGGCATTATATCTTTTCTTAATTAATGCCAAGAAGGAGAAGAATTTATTATTTTCGATATATAAAATGTTTTTTACAAAATAGCCAATAAATAAAATCCATCGAATCCATTGCAATGCTAATTTGATACAATAGAAGGCCCATTAGAGTTCAGTTTGTTTTCTTCGTTTATTAGCAATAATTCGCTTTTTTTTTATTCTTTTTTTTTTTGTTTCGCTACTAGAGAATAAGACAGGTGCGCTATTATATTTCACGTACGTTGCTATTATATTCAATGAAATATTGTTAGTGTCATTAATATCTATTTATTGTTGTTATGCCACCTCACTACTGCACTTCCTTCAAAATTCTTCGCGGCGCAGATGAATTAATACAAAGACTTTAATTTTCATAACAATTGCTTCAAGCTTTAATGCTCCTCTTAGTTAATCGCCAATCAACGCGAAATAGGCGCTTTTATAATAGTTGCTAAAGTGACTAAAAAATCTCTGGCCAACGCGTAAAATCTAATGCCCAAGGAAAATCCTACCAAACACGCTAATCATTGCATTAATGAGCCAAGTGAAAATTCAATTCAAGTCACTTGGCAAAACGTCATAACAACAAGCCGTTTAACAAACTATTTATTGAAACTGCCAAATGCCAAAACCCTTATATTAATTTGACTTTACTCCTAATTAAACGCGCAACGAAAAATCGTTCCTCCCAGCTTTGTTCCCTAGTCCCACGTAAATTGGCGAGAAATTCCATTGGCCGTAATGGCCAGTCTCATTAATTTTTTTCGAATGACGCGTGCCATTAATCGCCAGCCTCATCATCGTCACAATTAGCCCGGCAATATCCGCGATACATATCGCGGGCGAAGGGGTCGCGAAAACTCCTTGGCGGAATTGAAACGGCGCATTGCCGAGCGATCAATTGTGGCGTCGCAGCCCGATGACATCAGCTCCCTAATCAACTCGCGAACATTTTATCGGCACTTTAATGCCGCGCACGTCGCGCCATAAGGAAGTAGCGCACTTGCATTTGGCAGCGCGCGGACGAGCCCGCCACATCCGAGATCCGCGGCGTGCATCGCCGATTGCACACGACCCAAATATCAGCAGCGAGCGACGGTTTCGCGGAATGCTAATTAATAAGAGCCGAGGGGCAAACTTGGATCCGAGGATCCGCGAGAATTGACGTGGGGAGAAGTGGCGCGTCACAAGGGGGACGAGATTCGCAGCCGAACTTGAACTTTGGCTGACGGGCGCTGCCAAGTTGTCGCTCTTACGTAGCGCGACAAGTGCGATAAGTGCGCTCGCCGTTTTATTTAGCCTATTGAGAACCTACTGGGCACGTCGCTGTTCCTGTTGCGCGCACACCCGCAGCACGCCATCTTGCTGTGCCTGTTATCCTTGGGCACGAGGCCCTTGGTGTCGTCCTTGGGGCTCTTGCTCTTCTTCTTGCGCTGGCGCACCTCCGCTTCGTCCCTCGACGCCATCGCGCCAAAAACCGTGCGGCAACTCGCTGATCGGCCTTCGTCCTTGGCAGCCTCCGCGGCGCATCGGACGGACGCTGGAGCGATTGCGCAATGCCTTGCTTGTTTACTTCCTCGGGATACTCGAGCTCTCGATCCCTTCTCTTACCCTTCGGCTCTCGATTTGCGTGGCCGCGCACCACCCGCGCCTCTCTTTGCGTAACGCGGCACACGCGTAAGGGCCGCACGAAGGGCGGGGAGCGGTGATCGGGGTAGGGCACCTGTCACTAGTGATATCCCGTTGGCTCCCGGGCGCTCGCGATGAGGTAGGAAGCGACGGTGGAGGTGGAGGTGGGGGGCTGGTGGCAGGAACAGCGACTCTCGATAACACGATCGACTCGGTAGCGCGACTCGACTAGAAATGTCGGCGTGCGTCCGCTGAATCACCAATTTTATAATAGAAACACACAACCTTCCCGCCCTCGCTTCTCTCTCCAACCCCCTCCTCTCACGCGCGCTACCTCCCTCGCTCGCTCGCTCGCTCGCACGCTCATTCACTCGCTATCTCGATCACTCGTACGCTATTAAAGGCCGAGCGGGCGGACAGCGGGGGATGGATCGCGGCTGCGGGGAAAATAGAAAACGGGCTTTTTACGACGCGTGGGCTCATTAACGCTCGGCTTTATGCGAGGTCCGATAGCGCACTTAACGAGCCAAACCGGATCGTTATCGGCGACTCGCGAGCCTCCGTGTCTCGGGCTCTCATTGTGTGCTTTCCTCGGGCCAACTTATCCGCCCCGATCGGAGGACCTTCTATACGCGCCACTATACAGCCAGCCGATTTTACGAGGGAGGCCAAGGGAGGATAAATAAATAAAAGGGTGGAGGACTGGAGTGGAGTGGAGTGGAGTAGAGCGTAGCATAGGATAGGATAGGATAGTTAGTAGAGTAGGAGTATTTTCGTGGTGTATGTGCGTGGGATTGGGTGGGAGTGGGGGATGGGGTGGGCGGGGGGAGGGAGTGCGTTAGATTTTGGCGCGTAGCCAGCGTATGGCAAACAGTAAGCGACGTCGCACGAAACGAGACCCATGGAACAAGGCTGAGTGCATGTCGCTTGCGTAACAGGTAGCCGTGGGGGGAGGCGGCGGCGGCGGCGGCGGCTGCGGCGGCGGTGGTAGCTGAGGAATTCGAGGAGGACGAGAGGCCGGGACGGTGTGGGAAGGTGGAGGGAGGAGGGCGACCGCACGTGCTTTCTGAGAGCGGGAAGCTCGTGGATGAGGGCGTGCCGTGGCTCCGACAGCGACTCGGCAACTCCTAGCTCCGAGGGCTTCCAGCGCCGAATCTCCGAGCTCGACTCGTAAATAAAGAGTAAAAGCCATTTGGCTTATCGCGAGTGAGCTTTTGATTGCTGCCGCTGCCTCAATACATAATTTGTCGTTACTCGGCTCGCAATATTGCCGGACAATAAAATCATTCGCGCACTTTGCGTCGCATTTGCCCGCGAGACTGCCGATTTTAAGAGGTTCAAGGGGCAAAGGAATAATAATGCACGTTCGGTTATTTTCGTTGCCGTTCTCGCATTTTCGTTGCGCGGCCATTTAATCGGGCGTATTACGTATGTGGGGCCGATGTAACGCGGTGCGTAAAGTAGCGTACGTCGCCAGTAATACCGCCGACGTTGAGCATAGAAATAATGCCTCCATGGGACCGGCCGTCGGTCTTCCGCGAAATACAATAGCCAGGCGTAATCAGGAAGCGCATTTCGAGCTGGGGAGCACTTAAACGCAACTTAAAAGCCGACCAGTGCTGGCGACCGGGGGCTGGGGAGCAACGATGGGTGGTGGCGGTGGGGCAGAGGGAG
>JAPYYT010001953.1:0-21907 GCA_030522565.1 Ceratosolen corneri
ATACTTATGAAAAGTGTATATATTTGCATGTGTGCCTGTGCGTGCATGCGCGCGCGCGCGTAATATAGCAAAACATATTTCTATGTAAATGCATTATTATGAAATATATTTATTTATATTGTAACAAAGAATTAATCAACTTAAATCAATGGCGTCTATTTAACTTAATTTATTTAAAAATTTGAGAATGATAAAAATGAAAAAATCATAATATATTAGTTTATGGATATTTATACACATATAATATATAATATATAATGCACACATATACACGTATAAAGTAATGTCTTTTATGATCAATGACCGGCACTGGATTAGATTTACTACGAGTATATTCCCCGGAACGATAAAAATCGTAGGAAAATCCGTACATCATTGTTAAAGTTTTTCAACGGCAGAACATTCCGTTTCATCAACTTGTGCCTCATTTTTCCTCATTTCTTTCGACTGTAGAGTAGCATCAAACGTTTTCCGCTCCGTCCTTCGCCACCTGCATATTTCCCCTCGCTAATTCGAGAATCTTGTGAAAAATCGAAGTATTCGGTCAGCAGCTTTCCTCCTTTATCCTGTTTTGCTGGTAAACCTTTTGAATAAAGAGAAGAGGTGAATACTGAAAGTGCAGAGGGAAAAATAAAAGATGGAGAACGTAAGCATTGTCGGATGATAAAGCATACGGGGACAAGTGAGAGGAAGTAAGAGAGAGAGAGAGGGAACGAGGTAGTCGGAGCCGTGAAGGGGCCAAGGGGCCGCACGAGCGAGACAAAGAAGTAAGTATCGAGAGGGTGGATTTAAAACTGACTCTGGACTTGGAACTTTTGCCGTTGTTGGAGATTTATGCCGAGGTTGGGAGGGCACACCGCGGTGGCGAAATTTGAAGCTGATTTATTGGGAAATTCTCCCTTTCACTTCGTCGCCGCTGTACTTGGATACCGAGTCGCTATTTCTTTATCACTGGGCTTTTTCTTACGGGTCCACTGAATGCTTTTCGAAGGTGGAAGCTCCCACAGAATTGCATTTCTCATGAATTCGATACTTCTGTGCTTCTTCTTTCTTTATATAAAGAACAGATTTTTTACTAAAAATTTTTGTAATAAAAGATTTCTCCGACCATTTTAATTTATGATGAACATCTTCCTCGTCTGCGGGTATTTTGTATCTTTACTAGATTCATAATATTTTCTTTACCATTTAAAGCTCTGCAAAATGATTCAAGACCTTCAATAATTCTCTTTTAAATTTATATGATTATTTATATTGTGTTGTCGATTCTTTTTTTTCTTCCTTTTTTTTTATTAAATTATAAACAACAATGTACATCGATTAATATTTGTCTCAAAAAATGAATTTAAATAAAAGTAAATATATAATAACACACATAATATAAAGCAATAAAACTATATAAATATACATTTAATAATCTCTATAAAAAATATTACATTATATTGAAACTTCAACTCTTGGCTTTTAATGACAACTCATTCCATTTGTATGGAGATATAGAAATATTTGAATAAACTTATATAATATGATATTTGAAGCACTTGTGTATGAAGTAATAAAGCAGAAAACATTATTTTTACATTTATTCGAGAAAAATGCAAATTCCATAATTATGTTTATAAAATAAATTAAGTTTTAATGCAATAAAGAACATTATGCTAGATTCAGGAGGGTTTAAGAATTTATTAAGTTTCTCATCATTACACAATAAAGTTATCCTTGTAATCTATTGCTTAAATTAATTATTTGTAAAATTAATTGTTAAAATTTTTTTGTCATAAATATATATATATATATATATATATATATATATGAGCACGTGTAATTATTTTATATTATAACAAATTCTTTATAAATTACAATAAATTCTATCATATCATTACAATTTAGTATTAGACGTTAATTTATTACTTTATTGTTGAATGTAATTTTGAAATAAACAATGTATTTTGTATAACATGTAATGATATTTATATTAAAAAAAAAAGAGACAATTATTATGATGATAATAAATTTTTCGATATAAAGCAGTAAAATATATAAAACAATATTTTCAAGTATGAACATAAGATTAAATATTATAAGTATCGAGAAATTTTTTAAAATCAAGGACTGAAACTTATATATTTAATGATATTATTTGATGGAAAAGAAGAAATGAATGTTTAAGCTCTGAAATTATTCAAATTTAAAAATTTGCATTTTTGTCTGAATATTCTGAGAATATCTATGCAAATATAAAGCGCGTTCGAAAAAAAAAAACATCGATCGATTTATCTATGCATAGTTTTGGTAAATTATAACAATTGCAGGCAATAATGACTAGTGGAAATATTGATTTAATTTATAAATCAATGCTGTAAATAATCAGTTTATTTCATTGTTTCTTATGAATAGTTAGCTGTTAATTTTTGTAATTAAGATTCCACATTAATGATTAAAAGTCGGCTTATAATTTTCAAATATAAAACTTAGTTGAACATCAACTATGAACTGCATTCAAATTTTGATATTCAATCCATTGACAAAGCACTTGAATACAAGCTATTGATAAAATTTCAATTTGTATGCCGGCAAAAATGTAGAAAAGATCAAAATCATAAGCGCAGAGGACCCGTAATCATTATAAAAATTCAAATTAGCCCTGAAATAATTACTCTAAGCTTTCTAAATAAATTAGTTTTATCAGGACAACTTATGATATGCATTTTCATAAACCACTTACCACCTTCTCCAATAGCTTCATTTATATATTCTCTTCATTACGGAACAAAAAACTGTGGAGCCACTGGAAAATTTTTTGAAATTTAAAGATTTTAAACTGGAAATAACAAGTCACCTTACTATGCATTTTCGGTCACGTCTAACCTACTGCGCCTCTACTTACGAGCTTTTAGAACTTCCGCTTGGACTCGAAGCTTTAGGGCCTTTAAAGCGTTATCTTGACTCCCTAGTTACCTCCATCCACGTAAACTCATATAAGGATCAAGTTGAGTTTTAATGGAATCCTTCCTATCAAAAGTCCGCGCCGTACTTGAAAGACTGAGAGCAGCTTTCACTGCTGTGTAAAGACAAACAGTTTATGTGCTTAGCAAGTGCTTGCAACTCTTGAATTATTTGTTACATCCGACGCACATTCGAATTTCATATTTTTTTCCCCCCTATAATTCATATATTATAAACGTGGCGCTTATGAGCGTGATTTTTTTTTTCGTCGTCTAAGGTCTTGATAATGATTTGGAAATGTAACGTTAACATTGAAATCAGACTGAGACTTGGAATAGAATTGGAAGCTTAACGCCTTTAGAAGCAAAGTATAAAGCTTATGTGACATTAAAGACACTATGAGATTTTTTTAACTGTAAAAGAAGGTCTTGTTTTGTTTATCATTTATCTCTTACGATTTTAATGGCATCGCCGACTAGGAATTTTTTTTTTTTTTTCAAATGGGGTTCAATTTTTTGTTCAAATGGGGTAATTAGCGTAATTTATTTCATCGAAGTAAATCCTATAAGTTAGAGGTAGGAAAAGTAGAGGCGAAGTTTATAGCTGGAAATGACGTTGTAATTCTGAAATACCCCTACGAAGCACCCGTTCATTGTTTACATAGAGAGTTACGAGCAGTTTACCCATTCATCCAAACTATCGTACATCATCATTCTATCTCACCATTTTTATGTTGATTGGCAAAAGGCATTAAACATTTTTATCAAAAATTTATCCTTATAAATACTTACTTAATTCACAATTATACAATTTACTTCAAAATATCGTAGAATTATACAGTGCAATATATATATATATATATTTGTATAGGAATTATTAATAATTTAACATAATTAGCTTCAAACATTTTGACTAAGGCAACTATTAATACGGATTCCAAGGCTTATTCAATAATTACATTTCCTCAGAGATTACATCGACAAAGATTTACTTATACTTTATACTATTATTTGCTTTGTGAACCGATGAAATAAAATTGTTACGTAAGATATTTTTTATCCATTAATCATTTATTCATTTATCGCATTATGAATCAAATTCCGAGGACCGATGGTAGTTCATTTTTAACATTATATTCAACCATTTTCCAATCATATAAACACACGTATTCCCGCATTATGCATTTAACTTTACGTGAAAAAGTATTTAACTAAATTTTTCAAAATTATATTAATATAAGAATACTTGCAAATGAATGAAATAATAATTACATCAATATCCAAACGATACATCGATCAAAGCCACACCTAACAATTTAAAGAATTATATTTAAAAATAGTTCCCTAGAGAGAGAGAGAGAGAGAGAGGAAACGGTTAAAACATGTAATTTACTAACTTATAGTCCAAGCTCACCTTATACTCTTATGTTTATAGAGCTAAAATTCAATATTCACTGGCAGTATCCCGTAAAGCGACTACATTTAAGGAATAAAAATACGCGTTAAAAAATAAAATGTATCATCCCCATAGCGCGATCAAAGTCAAGTGTCATTTCTCCTTTTTTTTTTCTTTTTCTTTAAATCAACAACATATAAATACGTTTTCAATGAGACAGTGGCAATACCTCGGCAAGTGACACGGCAACCCGGCATAAAACAATTTAAGCAGTGCTTCATGACGAAATAAGGTGACATTAAGCTCGCGAGAAATCATTACTCGGGCAAAGTACGCGCAGCGTTATCTTAATCCCCGTAATTGAGAAATGAGAAGGGAAAATTTGAGATCGTGACTGTTGACTGGAACGTGCAATTATTGCAAGAGTCGCGCTCGCGGTTCATTGGTCTCGTGGAGAGTTGGGAAGAGCGAGCAGCGTAACTGCGAATAAATCTTCGAGTCTCTTGGATTTTCCCCCGAGTTGGCCGTTCCGTATAATTCGCTCGCTGCAATTGTTATGCCTATCTCGTGCTCCTCGTACAACAATAAGATCGTTTTGAGCCGCGCGTGCCTTATCGTCTTTTCACCGAGGCACTCCCAACTACACTCGAGGATCGGCTAAGTCCTTTTGCGACCTCTGCCCTTCGCCCCCCCTTATCTCCTAGCCCGTGCCTGGATTTAAATTGTTTTCTATATGTGCGTATATATTGCCAAGATCGGCATGTGGGCTGCTTTGAAAAGTACTCTATTGCCTCGAGGCTGAATTTTCGAGGCCCACCCAGCCGCAATCACGATCCCGGACACAAACACAAACACGGGCGCGCGCGCAACCACACCAATACACACGCGCAAACACGCAGACACACACACAAACACAAGCAGACACACAGAGAGGCGTATTGTTGCCGGTATAGTATGGAGAAAGGAGGCCACTTGAGCTCACCTTGTTGAATATTTACGTATCTATCTGTATAATATATTTTATGTCAATGGTATCCTAAAGACTGTGTATTTATCCACTGGTTCTGCTATTTATGCTTACTGCGGCTGCAATACTTTCATCAATAACATCATACGGTTTAGTCCAATCCATAAATGCAAAAAGTTAAAATAAATAATTGCCACTTACATGACATATTTTGTAAAATGTTTATACTTTGTCTCAAACTCAACAGCTTGAGAGCTTGCAAATCGAAAGCCACAATAGTTTTATGGTCGTATTTAATCGCCGTGTACCATTAGTCGCTGTATTAAAGCATACTCACTGCCCGAGAATTACAATTAAATTTCATACGTGACCTGTGACATTGAAATTAAATGAATTAGCTCTACGCATTCAAATACATTTAGCTTCACATGATCTGATAAAATAAAGTCTTTAAGCCGCGAGGTAATATTCTACATAGGAATCCGTTGTGCGAATCTGTATAATTTGAACCTTAATACCCAATATTTCAACATACATTAATTCAGCAATATTGAAAGTATCAAAGTACGAGTGAAATGCATCAATAATATCTTTATGTTTATTATCATAATACATCCGGTAATTTAGTTTTTTTTTATAATTATCATGCATTTATGATAATTACGTTTGGAAAGAAGTTGTTAAGAGAGAGAGAGTACATGGACATATTTCGATATTATTTATAAAGTTAAGAGAAACGATATTCTAGACTCTTTGATTATTCCAAGTAATTCACTAATAATCGCTAAATTAAAGATGTAAAATATCATGTCAACTTAAGGATCTAATTCGCTAAATATATATCGTTTCTTTTAATAAACGATAGAGTGTAGAATTTTAGTATAGAAGTTGAAATAGTAAGAAAAATGTGAATATTAAATATTACTAGATCAAAATGAGAAAAGTATGTCATAATTATTTTCGTACTTTCGAGGCCACGTTACAAGAGTCTGACAAGTAATTTAAATTATTTGCTTCTCTCTCTCTCTCTCTCTAAAAATTATTATTAGCCAATAAAAATGTAATCCTCTCAATTGCCATAATTATACATTTACTGGTAAAATTCAGAAAAACTTTTCAATCGAAGCAATGTAAAAAAAAATCATTTACCATGACCTAGGATCCACATCGCAAGGCTGGCTGATTATTACGATTGGCCTACGATTTCCTTTATTGCCGATACGAAATTGGATTGTAGTGGCCAGGAATATCACTGCAAGTTAATAATTGTAAAGATAAGAGAGTTGATAATGAAAAGTATTAGAATTCAAGATTTCTTCCTTCCCTTCAAGACTCTTCAACTCGATTCTCTGCAAATAAAAGCATTTGCAAACAAAATTATACAATACAAGATGAACCAAGAGTCTTTGACTTTAGTTACCAAGTTTAGCTTTGGCATTAAAAGATTCCGAGCCGTCGAAATTATTGCACTACCTTTGTATTAAAATACCTTTATTATTATTCTTTCGCTCGGTTACTCGACAATTAATAAGCTCTCGCGAGCAAGATAAATGAAAATGGATTAGCCAACGGCTCGTAATGTTGATTCTCGCACTATGATGCACATAGCGGGCCCATACCACATAGTGACGTTAACATAAATTAGACGAGAAATTTAGAGAATAATTGTTAATAATGGCGAGGGAAAAAGAAGCGGGCATAAAGGGCGTGGGCGCATCGCGGCGAGATTAACGGGGAGAAAAGGAGGGGAGGGCACGCACGAAAGTGTGCAAAATAATATTGCGGAGCCGGAGTGACAGGTCGTCTCGTATCCGGAGGAAAGGACAGGGCCGAGGACGTCAGCATGAATCCGCACTCTCGAGACAAATTGTTTTTCCCGCGCTCGGATGAACTCCGCTCCTTTCAGACCCGCGCCACTACAAAGCGGAAATAAAACTGCCGCCGTGAAATAGAGAATCTGGATATTCCCGCGGGATGCCGGGACGGCGGGGGCGGTTGATGAAAAAGAGACCGGGGGGGCGGGGGGAGGGTGCTTTGTGCGGGCTGCGATCGGATCGTCCGATTGGACAATGAGGAGTCGCGCGGATAAAGCAAGTACGGGGAAATCGTCATATTGTGTTTGCCGTGAATAAGCGAGGAAAGAATTTGGAATTTAAGGGACGGGAGCTGAAATGCAATTGCGATAAGGGGGAGGGAGTCTGCTGCGATAAGGGAAGGTAAATTTTCATTTGTTTATTATTGAGTTGCTGTCTTGGTTAACAATGACGATGATGTAATTGTTGTCAAGCTGATACGATAAAATCAAGCATTGCAGTCTTGACTTAATGGTGTAGCATAATATAATCATTGCAGATTGTTCAGTTTCCGGACAAACGACATGAAATATTTATAAAACAACCATCTTTCCATTTCATGATTAATCGAATATTAATGCTGTATTAAGAAAATAACGAAAATATAAAATAAGATCTATTTAACCAAACTTTTTATTAGCTTTAGGCGGATTTGTGAAATTTACTGTCTTGTGTAATGAATTGTAAGAGTATGTAGAAACTGGACGAATAAAATTGCCAAGAACATCACTCTTCTTCTCAGGAATGCAAGACTTTATCTAATATATAACGTCTACATATATAATCTTTATGACAAAATAATAGCATTTATCAACGTATGTTTGCAGATTTCGAATTTAAATGATTTTATAATCATTACTGCAGTTCCATTATAATTGATTGAATACTTTACGGCTTATTGGATATTTATTATAAGATTATGAGGATTTTATTTTACAATTTTATAAAAAGAAACACAGAATTATTACATAATCTTAATATTATTTATAGTTCGACATATACGGAACTTATTTTTAACTTGATACCAACTACAGGCTAATGTTTATATAATGGAAATTGAATTTTTGTTTTCCCATGGTGAGCTATCAAAAATATTTCGTATCAAAAATTCGAAATATTTGGAAAATATCGATAAATTAGTCGAATTATTTGTCAATATCTATTAGTACAAAGCAAACAAAAAGGACAGCAATAAATATATGGATATTTGATTTGATAATATGTAAAATTTACATTTAAAGTCCTATACAATTTTTTAATTACAATATTTGTTAAATATCCAATCATCAAATAAAATTTAATACTAACACACAGTTTCTGATAATTCTTTATATATTAAATAATATTAACTATGTTCTTTATTATTTATGGCTTCAAGCAAAAATCCTCTTTAAGAAAGGAAATATTACTTATAAATGTGAAAATGATAATATCATTATATTTTTTATACATTACTTCTTAAGTGACAACGAACGAACATAAGATAAACATAAGATTTAGTAAGCATTAAAGAAATATTTGCTATAACAGTTAATTGAATGAACTGGGGATATGTAAAACTTTATAGATTTAAGATGAAAAAATTTGACAAATCCTTTAGAACTAATAAAAATATAGTAACGATCGAAGCAATGTTTTTTTAAGAAAATACAGAAAGTAAGTTGATAAACTTATGAATAATGAAAATATTACAGTACGAAAGTTGATTCCTATGAATAGTATACAAATAATTTTATTGTGAAAAAGTTTGATTTGATATTATCAAAATAAATTGCGAGCAAGAAAAAAGCTCTGATATAAATAGAATTCATCCATTGCAGTGTCTAAGAATTCTTTTTAAAATAAAGTGCCAAAACTTCATTATATAAACGTACATCTTTCGAAAAAGTATACGAGTATATAGATATTATCAACTCTCTGCAAGTGTTATAGAATAAAAAAATTAATTTATAAAACGTCCATTATTTCCTCTTAGAAAAAATAATGACATTTTCGTGAGATCGCAAACGAAGATATTACATATATTTTTCATCTTATTTCAAAGATAAAGCATATCTAAATTAAATTTTCTTAATTACGTTTTTAAATATACGAAATCGAGGATTGTATTGGCGAGACTTGCTTATAATTTCTCTCGCTCGATTCAGCTGATAACACTGTAAACGAGTCGATCGCCTCGAGGCAAAATAAAAAATTTAAAACAACAATACTTAGAACGACTTAAAAAGCACTTGGCATACTTATTATTAACTGTCTGCGTAAAGGCGTGCAGTTGAAGAAGAGAACTTTAATAGATGAAGTAAGAGGGCTAGATTCACGAGTAGTTTTTATTAATTTCGGCATGAAATTAACGGAATACTTGTACCACAGAACCCCATTAAACGGAGAAACGGCGCGTCTAACTTCCTATACTTTATCACTTGTCTTTTTTATCCTACGCGTGCACTGTACAAAGCTCAACAGCTAACAAAAGCCTCGGCAGAATTACCGAGCTGATGAAAAGTTCAAACCGCAGCGTGAAAATTCATAAAACCTCTCTCCTCGACCGTACAAGCCATCATTTTTATATCGGACGGGAAGCGCGCCGTCATCATCGCCGGGGAAAACTGATTTTGTTCTCCGGGCTCTTTACGAGCTTGCCGACCGATGTGACCCGGACCTTCGATTGTCAAGATGATTGTCAACTTTTACCCCAGCCATTTGAAAGCACCCGATGCTGAATTCACTTCATTTTTCGCCCCAAGCTTCCGTCGGTGTCAATAGCGTGAATTGGATGGGAGTAGCCAAGGTGATTTTCACACATTGTTTCGGATTGTTTTGGAACTTGGGAATCTTAATCTTTTTCAAAATTGGTTTATCTTTTACCTACATGTAAATTTAAATGCTATTTCTTTCTTTATACAAAGTCTAATGTAACGCTCTGGTTCTGTTCGTAGAGCCCACTAAATTAATCCTGATATTTATTATAAAAAATAAATTCCCGCCAAATATGTGGGGAAAAAAATTTAGAAAATAATATCCATATACATTTTTCAATAAATATAGGATTATATGAATATTTATACATACATATATATATATTAACTGAATGTACAGAATATTTTACATAATAATGTCAGAGCTACGTCTCTTTCAATTTTAATGTCAACGTTTTCCCTACGGAAATCAGGGAAATTCTTAAACAAGAATGGCAAATGCGATAAACGCAACCAAAAATATCCAACACTTGCAAAGCATTAATTAAATAATATCACAATATCTAATACACAATAAGTGTGTTATTGTTGTTGTTTTTATATAAAAAAAATTTCTCACATCTAAATTTAGAGAAATAAAAAAAATTCATAATTTTTAAGGCTCTTAGTTGGATATCATCACAAGTAAATTATATACATTAAAATTTATGGTTTATTTAAACAGTTGCAAAAATTTATAATTAGCTATAAAATTTCAGAATACTTAATAATTTGTGTAAAGTGAGCATTACATAATATATTCTAAACAGGAGATATTATAAAAAATTTTGCATATTAACATTAGTATGTAGTATATTTATCATAGTGTATGTACTATTGATCTATTAATTTGTTAAATTACTTTATGTTTTTGCACGTATAAATGGTATGCATAGCATATTCGAAATTGAATATAACCTTAAAATAACCTTCGGTCAATTAAACAATGTTCGAAGCAATAATAATCGACGATTTGGAATAAAATTAGCATAAATCCAGTATTGTTCGAATAGAAGGTAAAAGCTCGAAATTTTTCAATCGGCCACGGATACCACAAAGAGTTGCATTCTGTGCATTCAGAGCTGAGACCAGAGTGATTTAGCGATAAAAAGAGAAAGAAGGGAGAGGAGGAAGAAGCAGCGCCTCTCGAAAGTCTCTTACAACACGAGGTTGAAACTTCTTAAATCGTGGACTTGCAGTTAAGCTGCATTTTTTACTTCTCTTTCTTTACCGCCAACTCGTTAAGCGGGATTTTCTTTATTCGGCCAGCTTCTTTTCAACGAACTTATGCTGGTTGTCGTAGGTGTTATTGCATACTATATCCTAAAAGTTACGTTGCAGTTATACTTTGGCGAAAGTGTAATTACCATTTTAAACTACTGTTTATTGAAACAAAAGGCATCACAATTTATATAATAAACCACTAATGATTAATAGCTGATTATGAGAAGAAGAAAATTATCCTTAAAAAATTGATCATAATTTGCCAAAGACATTTTTTAGTCGCCGACATACGATGGTGACTCAATTATTGGTAAGTGCACGGTATTTCCGAGGATATTAGCTCGATATTCATATTCGTTATCGCGTATTGATTTTTTTTTCTATAATCTTGCTGAACGTATATGAATGAAAAAATTAATTCATTTCTCTAGCATCAAAAATAGAAAGCACAAGTATTTTGAAGCATTAAAGGATCATCGTAGAGCTGAAAAAGAAGAAAGAGTAGAGATTATACAATGAATTGACAAGACTTTCTAGTCATGATAAACTGAACGTAATCTGCCCTCTAATCAATATTTATAACTTTAACTTGTTTATGTATATACACACATTCTCTAGCAAACAACTTTCTCGCTACTTAACTTTGATAGAAATTTATATAAATGGCTTGTTAGCAGAAGTTTACAAATAGCGGTTGCAATTCTCGAGAAAATTTGTAAAAAATGAATAGGAAGAGGATTATGCACGTAGATCTCAAAGTTCATTTATAAAAAATCCTAATTCCGACATCTAAATGCATCCGACGGTTCGTCACGCGTTTACCCGAGATAATATAGCCATTTGAGCTGAATCCTTCTGTTCTCGGACAGTTTTTTTCTCTTTCCCTATCTCACCCTCTCTCTCACTCTCTCTCTCTCTCTCTCTCTCATCCTGACTATCTATCTATCATTCTTACTCTTTCTTGTTATATGTCTATTACTCTTTTCCTGTCTTTTTTTCCCTTCTTCATTTCAATGCATGAATTTATTTTCTATCTCTCTCTCTCTCTCTTACCTTGCACTTGACTATTTTTAACTATTCTAACATCTTTTTATTCTATTTTCATTCACGCTGATTTGACAATTCTTCTACTTTTTAATATTTTCTTTTATATTTGGAGATTTTTTTCCAGAAGTTTATCTATTTCATTTTTTGTAAATCATTACTTTTTTTCTTTTATTAAGTTGGAATTGAAAATATAAATTTTTAGGAAAAAATCTTTCGTCTTATTCTATCACTTTATAAATATATAAATAATTATTAATTATATAACAATATTAACAAATTACATTTTAATTAATATTTAAAATTTCAATAAAAATTGTTTAAATAAATAAATAAATTATTATTATCCAATCATTTATATTCTATTAAATAAACACTTTATTTTTAATTCAAGATATAAATATAATTAAATGGAAATGATTATATTTTCTTAACTTGGGAACATTTACAATTATTAAAGTAAATAAGTAAATAGACATAAAATTTTTGGACAGTACAAAATACACTTAACATGATTATTAGTAGATCTATATATGTATATATGTGTATATATATATATATATATATATATATCATATAGATTTGCATAATTTCTTAGTGAATGTTAACATAAAATGTGTTATGAATTATATTCTTTTACATTGCAAACCTATCCTAGTAAAATAATAATATTTAACACGGCCAATGACGATCAAATGATTATTAAACAAATATATAAAGTAATTTATGATTTACAATTAAATGAACATTCATAATGAATTTTCAGTTCACGAAACCTTAATTCCAATTGAAATATTATTGTATTAAATACTTGCTAACACTAGTATTCAAATTTAATTTTAATATTTTAAACTGAATTACAAAAATATTAAACAATAATCACTTTATATAATCAATAGAATACAATAATCAACGATCTCTAAGTTTTGATTTAGATAGTTTTTAATTCTTTTTCATAAATTCGCAATAGAATAACGAAATTCATTGAGTGTCGAGCAAACTGTAGGTAGCCATTTTATACACAGGGTTAATAAAATATATAATATTTCTAAGGAAGATTAACATAATACATGTGTCCTCTGGTATTGACTTTGATAGAATAATAAGTAAAATTCATTAAAAGTTTTATTGTAATGTATATTACACTAACATTATTATTATTACATATATGCATATAAAAAAAACGATGCGTGACATAATTAGTTGTACATTCTATTTGAGCTCATAAATTTATGTTCGTGACCATATTGAACAAACGATTACTACTACGTAAAAATGTGAGTTTTTTTTTTATTTTTAACCACCAAAATTTCACGGATTACGACTACATTGTTGGAAACGTAGAATATCGTATTGTATACGAAGTGACAAGTGAATATCGTGGATTCGCAATCGCACGTAAAAGAGAAGTTCAGATACTAAAACAAGGAAGAGTATAAGAATAAGCACACCTGAGCCAGCATCCCTGCCTCAAAATGGATGCCCATCATCCATCCAGTTTCCCAAGTACGAGCAATTACCCCGCCTCCTCAGTCGGAGCCGATAAGTCTGATGAGACGGCAACCCGGCCTTGAGCCGCGGAAAAACTCGCCTTCCCTCGAGGCTCTTTAGGCCTTCGTCGCGTTGACCCTCTTCTCCAGGGAGCTCGCCCTCCGTAGTCATCTGCGATGCGACTAATCCGCATGCTCGACGCTTCTCAGGGGCCTTCGAGCGCCAGTGCAGCACTCTGCTTATGTAAGCCCAATAGGCCGTGGATGCACTATTGTTCGGAAATTACCTCCGGTCGTTCCAAATTTCACGATCGCCCTCGCGGACACTTCATCGCCTTGTCGGATTTCTTCCTCCGTAGGTTCCACGCGGCCCCCGCTCTGCTGACTCGCGCCGCCTTCTCTCCTTGACATTCGTGTTTGCAAATTGCAAGGGATAAAGTCTTACTTGGTGAGCTGGCTTGTGATTTTCGTGGTACTTGAGTACATTATAGCGGCGTGACTGCTGCGAGCTTTGAAATATTGGCATTGTTGAAGGGCAACAAATATTTGCTGGGTTTGCTTCCCATTATTCGTTGTAGAAGTAATTTTACCACAATTGTATTAGGAAGAGCGTGTCTGTTAAGCCATCGACGGGTAATACAGGTGGTTTGAATGGCTACATGTAAAATGGATTTGAAATTATAGCGGAATAATTGTAGAGTGCAGTGGATAAAGACAATTTGTTTCAATTCGTTTGGTAATCGATACTTTAGTGTCTGTGAAAAGATTGATTATGAGCAAACAGATATTAGTACATAATTGTAGATTATAGATAATGCATGAATAATTATGTTTATTCTTATGATGATGTTTATTTTAAAATATAAATATTTGGTATACGTTAATATCTTTATAGATGAGGAAATATCATTGATATCTACAAAAATATATCTTTCAAATATATTTTATGTTTTAGTTCGTATCGTTATAGAACTTGTAAGCAATATACATACATAAGTACCTATCGATCTATTTTTTACTATTAAAAGCATGAAAATTATTGTCTCAAAAATCGACGTTAAATCTATCAAGCATAAGAGACTCTATGACTTGTACTTTGGTAAAATCGAGAGAACTTTGTTTCTTCTCTTTTGACAATACCATCTTCATTCATGTATAACCACTTTAAAGAGCGTTGTGCAACTTTAAAATACAGCTTTTATGCCTATTATTTAAATTTGTACTCAATGCAGCGAAGAGATAAAGTAAAATAATTTTTAAAAAATGAAAAAAAGAAAACAAGATAAACAAATGTAAATGTAAGTTGAAAAGTATTTCTTCCCTAGGTTTTGAATGTAAGGTATGTTAAAAAATTTATAAAAGCGTTTTTCCACAAAAGTGTCAAATCTTCTTCATAAATAAAGGCTTGAGAGTCACGGATCTGATTTGCAGTGAGAATAATGCAAATATAACTCTAAATATTTTCATTTTGCCTAATTTGAGATATACGTTAATCCTCCATTACTTACTTTTATTAATATTTATTTATTCTAATATTTAACATAATAATATAATAATATTTAAATAATATAATAAATTTAATATAATAATATTTAATATTTATTTATTAATTAAGAAAATAATTCAATATATTAAACTTGATTATGAAGAAATTCGTAGTTGGTATAAAAAAATTTCAAAGCATAATGATATTAAATAATATAACTGAAAATCGACTAAATTAATCATTTTGAAAGTCGAAAATTGAAGTATTGTAGAATAATGGCTAATCCCTTGTAAAGAAAGATAATTCAAAATCAATTAAACCTAAATGAATTCAAACTTATGTAATTTATGTTATAAAAATTTCATTTATAAGTATTTGTAAAAGTATATAAACATACATTTTCTGTTTGGTTAATAACTGATTGTCATTGTATATGAATATATAGTTATTGATTAAAATAAACGAAAAGAAACAAAATTATAAACGTATAAACTAGTTTAAAGCTAAAAAGCTTTCTTAACTAACATTTGATTGATAATGAAAGAAAAAGAGAGAAGGAAAAAAATCCTTTGCAATTCTTCTATTAATTATTATAGAAGTACAAAAATAAATAAATTCATAATTAACAATTCGGGAATAATTGGATTAAATTTAAGTATCGATTTTGCAAATAAAATACCTTCTATACAAAAATTATAAAATAATTATCAAAAACATAATTCTAAAAAATATTAAAAAATATAACAATCATATATAGTTTGAAAAATTATAAATTTTATAAGTATAATTGTCTTAAAAAATACATAGAAAAAATAAAGTCTATTCTTAAAATCTACATATGTTTTTATATAAATGGAATTAATAAGACAAGCTCTTGCTGTAATTCATTGATTTCAGCCTTGAAATTCTATTTAAACTAAAAGAAATCGTTATTTGCAATTCTAAAGTACTGCTATCCAAGAAATACAATGCATTTTTATCTGCAGGAACTATTTACTAAAAAGATTTGAAAATACTGGCTATCTTTAATTTTATTCCGCAGTCTTCGTTGAATCCCTATTATCAAATTCTGTAACTCATACGTGTGACGATGGGGATAAATCAATGAGACAAAACTAGATGGAAGTTCAGAAAAATCTGGTGAATTGAGAAAATAAAAGAGTGGAGTTGAAAGAGAAAAATTATTAAAAATCCAAAGAAGAGAAAAATAGTAGTTGGAGTTTTAAACCGCATTGGCCAGTGGCCCCGTTTTAATTATACGTGGAAAAACTCCCTCACACTGCAAATACGAAATCCCCCCCCCTATATATATATATATACTTTTGTAAATTTATCTGTCTATAACTCAACTATAGCTATATCGCTATGGATTTTTCAGTTTATCTATGCTTGGCTATCTCCCATTATTTCTTGAATTTTTCACCTAATCGTTAACTACTCATCCTTTATAGAAATCTCGTGTGGAGGAACTTCAAAATTTGTATTTTAACTGTCTTTATTATTTTTTTTATTTTTTTTCATTTTTCGATTTTATACTCATGATTTAGGTCTTTTTATTTCACAATTCAGTTTCGTTCTACGCCTAATTCACGTAATAACTGCTTCGACTGTTTGCGCGCTGGCTTTTTGCAATATAAGGAATCGCTGCCCAACTACAAGTATAAAAGTCTATAAAATATTTTGAGAAATTTTTTTTTAAATGTCGCATTGGTCGGCAAGAATAATTAAAGTAATTTGCAGCCTCTATGAATTTGCAAAAATTTAATATTGTTAGTAAATTTAATTATAAGTAGCCATATAATATTCATAAAAGTAATTTAATTTCTCAATCGTATCACATGCACTGAAGATATGAATATAGTCAGGCACTACGTACTTACTTCTTTCATCTCGTTTCGCAGATTATCTGGGCAATGAGTGTGAAAAGATGCTGTGGAGAAGCAGCCTGCATTTAATATTAGTCAAAAGCTTATCGAAATTAAACCTCAAGGCTTCTTCATCGTCTGATTAGAAAAAAGAAGCAGGTGAAAGAAATAAAGTAGAAGAAAGAGGAAGAAACCAAGATATAGAAAACGCGTCGTTCTACAATAAGTGAGTAAAAAAAAAAAAATAATAAACGAACATACCTGGCTTACTCCTTCTTTCTTCTTGCGAGAATATTTTATTACACCTTCGCCTTTAATATTTATAATTTGTCACTTTTAATCTGCAAAATGGCCACTATCATCCATGTAAATGTTGTGACCTCGTCGTATCGCGTAAGCATTAATATAATCTGCACTATTTTCTAAAGATTACAAAAACTGCATAAAGCGTAAACATAATAATTTCCTTAGAAATTCACCTTCTTATAAGTAATCATATTTCTATTAGTATTGGAAAATACGTAAATAAAAGATTTAAATCAAATTTCTCGTTGCATGAATTAACGCGAGGTGGACGCGTAAATTATAATTATATTTACAATTATATGCATATATTTTTGTGTGCACAATATTTTTGATAAACAAGTTCACGCTGTACGTATCATAAAGGAATATTTTTAAAAATTCATTTCATTATTGGTTATATTGCAGAAGACCGAAATACCATGACTGGCCAATAGTGTTTGCAAAAAAAATTTACTCACAAGTCTTTGCTTACCAAATAGACAAACAAATTAATAAAAACAAAGCTATATTGGAATTTCATTCGCAATTCAAATACAAATTTATTCAAACAATTCATTGTAAGATTATGTAATTCTAATAGTTTGCAAATAAAATTCTCCTACTCTCATCAGAGAAAATCAAAATAATGCTGATCATTTAATGCCAATTACCGATCGATTGTTCAGACTTGGACAAATCGATTCTTCTCCTCTCTGTCCGACTTCTCCAAGAGGCACCACTTTTTCTTCAACCCTCCCCCACCCCCGCATCTAGTACACTACTCGGTTCATTCGCCAATCATTCTCTATTGCGCCCCATTTATTTACATTTAAGTGTCAGCTGACCGAAAAATCTGTATGTACTCTCTAATTGCCGATTTCCAGCACAATAAAATCCGTTCATAACTGCAATTTTTCCTATAATTTTCTTTTTTTACTGTGGCTTGCATTAAGTTTATTAAATAGTTTTAGCTGATGATTCGCGAGCTCTTGTGACACTCCGTATTTTCAGGCAGAAATTTAATAATTGAATTTATTCGTGACCAATCGACTCTCCTCTCAATAAACAATTCCATCCTGCCGCTTCAAAAATGAGTTCTCTCCCCTTCAATTACTTTAACAATCAATGAGTGCATCATAAAATTATTGTTAATAGACAGTTATTTCACTTCCTAGGAAATTCTTTTACCCATGAAAATTACAATCGCGCAGATAACGAAGAGCCCGACTATAATTTTTAGATTTAACACTAAGATAAACTTTAATGATAAAAAAAACTCGCGTACATTACTCTAATTTAGTTAATTAGTCTAATTTACTCTAATTTAGTAGTTAAATGCTAATCAAATAGTTATCGCCAAGCTAAATAACGCTCTTTCACACTTACATGCATTTGATGCATTAATTACTTGACAGGAGTTTTCGAACGAACCAATAAAGCCACGAAAGCCACACCATAATCAAAGACTCAATCTTCAATGAAAATCTCCTTACTTGGTATTCTTACGAGTGGACAATAAAATTGTCGCAGCCAATAACTAATGGCCACCGCCCCTAACCCATATAACGAATTAAACCCAAACTTAAGCGAGATAATAAACAAGAAGCTCGGAAAACTTACAACCCATAAAGACAAGGCACACCTCCTAATCCGCTCGTCTAAAGGAGAAAAAGCTGAGGCTAGATGAGCCTCGGCGCAAAAGGACAATTGCATTGCGGTGCCATTGACCTCCAGTGGAGAGAAACACACAAAAGCTCAAAGCCAAACCCCCGCTTGTTGTGCCGCAGGTGGTGTTGGTGCCTAGGATGCGCTCGGCGTGCCTCCTCGGCCCCACGTCCGCGGGAGGGACTGAAGCGGGCGAGGCCCCCGCCCTGGGAGGATGATAGATCACAAGCCGCAGATTCTGCTGGCGCCGGCGCTGAGCAACAGCAGCTGCTGGCGCAGCCTACCCGGTGGTTTCGAGGCCCGCTGGCAGACTCCCGGGCTCGGCGAGCTCCTCCGCGCCACCCTCGTCCTCCTCCTTAGCCTCGGTATCCTCGGCGCCAACCTCCTCGTCATCTGCGTCATCAACAGCAGGAGGTACCACAAGTACATTCACGCGCAGGTGAGTAGTAGACTTGGTGTGCTTCCGCAGCTACTACCTGAGCACATCTGGAGCAATTCTGGTCTGGCTCTTTTGGATGAGAAGAGATGTGGTTGATCGGTGATCCCTTCATACACGTCGCCACTACTTTTTGTAATTTGCTTTATTTATTCGTTCGGGACTTTAAATTGTATTTTTGTTGCGACTGTTTATGCTGCTAGTTGAGAGTCAAGTGGCTCAAAGCCTTAATCAGGCTGATAAACTATTCAGTATCTTGACATTCGTACGCAATTAAAGCAATGGCATTTCAAAGGGCTGTAATTGATTTTACTAACCGTTTTGGACAAATGGACATTTAATGATTCGCCGTATAAATTATTTTAATTGTTTATTAAAATCCAAGCTTTAGCACGTTATTGTAAGTATAAATATGGGACGAGACTTCTATTTTACCAGAATATAATGTAATGCTACTTACTCTCGCTCCCTCCGTCTATTTAAATTTTGATAAATAATTTTACGCAAAACCTTGGAAAATAAATGTAAGAAGTGAGTACATGAGTTCCTTAAAGACATTCATTGTACACATTGAAACATAGCGAATACTTTCTTTTCTCAATGGCTTATAAAATTTTATATTCATGATATGAAATAAATTTCCGTGAAAAATGCATGCACTCAAACATCCGATTATCTCATCTACTAAGGTAGACGTGACCTGTAAGTTTGACATTTATTGTTTTCGGCGGAACTTTGACAAATTGCATCCATCTATTTATTAGAATAATGTTAAACGTTTTGAATTTAGATAATTAACCGTAGATACGTTGAACTCTGCACACTAGATCAATGATAAAGCAAACAAAGAATAAATCTTCACTCAAACTTTGCTTTACGCTATTAAAATAATTCAAGCGATAATGATATTTGAAATAAAATATTATTGGCAATAAACGAAAGTATACACTTATCTGTTGTTAATAAACTTACGCGCGCGCATACGTGCGTACACACACTAATAATACAAATATCTATATTTAAATATAATATATTGTTCTAAAGTATATATTTATAAAAATAATAGTTCATATCAACTATTTAAAACTATTAACCTTTATATGAAATAATAAAAAAAAAAATTTAATCTACAAAATTTGCTTTCAGTTTTTGTGTTTATAGTTTTTTATTTGTTTAAATGTAGTAAAAACTATTCACTCAAGATTCATAATTTCGCAGTACTAATAATTCCTAATGAACTATAAAATAAAATAAAAGGATACCCATTATTTATGCAACGATGTGACTTTCTCAACTCGATGTAAACTTAACGAGGCTCTTCGTTAAAAAAAAAAAAAAAGTACCATAGCATATATTTATTTCAATATACATGGTCGATCGTTGAAATATATCGAATTTATTTCTCATCTAATTTGCTTTTATACGGCTAGAATAAAGCCGATCATAAAGCGTTTAGTGCAATCGAGTCTCCAATATGTCAATTTCAATTCAGAAAATACAATTAAAATTCATAGATTATTGCTTCATTTATTTCATACAGTCTGGCAAAAGTATAACATAGATTAATCAAAACTGTATAGCATATGATCGACAATAAAATACTTTATGAATTAAAAAAATATTTTTTGATCAAAATTACGGGTAAGCTAAAATTATGATAAAGTATAAAACATAAAATGAATTAAGGTTTATATGGTTATTACATTGTGTATAAAAAACTTTTATAAGCATTTTTCAATAATAACAACAATTATAATTACAATTTCTGCAATTTGGAATTTTTAACATTATTTTTAATTCATTAATATCAATTAATTTAATTTAATATAGTTAATCAGACCTTTTCAAAGTACGAATAAATATTTTAAATTATATGATTTACCGAGATATCAGATTTGCAAATATAATTCGTATAAAAGTCACGTAACTTCATTAATGGTTATTATACGAGATTCCAAGAGATGTATAATTCATTATATTTAAAACGTATTCTCTACTTCATTTTATTAATATTTTCTCAAAGACTCATTGTTTTAAGAGGACCCAAAAAATGTGACAAAATTATTCAGATATTCTATGATAAAAAATTCATCAATAAAAAGTAAAGCACTGAATACTGTTAAGATACGATTGTTTAATCTTAAAAAAAATAACTTTGGTATAATTATTTTTCACAGGGTTAATAAATTTCTTGAAAAACTTTAATTTTGTGTACTATTAAAATTTTACATTTTTAAAATATTGCAAATAGTAAGTGATACAATAACAAATGTACTCAGAAAATTATAATTTTGTAATGCTACATAATACACATTGTAGTAATTTTTTTTATAGAAATAGCTTATATTAACATAAATTAATTCATTAGCATCAAATTATACATCCAAAGACTTTGAAAAATGTATATAAAACTCTTCTTGGCTCATTGTAGAAGCTTAATATACATCTCCAATTATTCGTTTCAGCATTTTCCCAACTATTATATATATATATATATATATATATATATATATATA
>JAPYYT010001954.1:0-21892 GCA_030522565.1 Ceratosolen corneri
AAACATAATAAATACATAATAAACAAATATTGTAGCAGAAATAACATACAAAATAAAAATGGTATTATATCGTGACGACTCGGGATTCTATCAAAATCCTTAACAGTTATGGATATTTCAAAGTAAAAATTATCATTTTTAACGTATATAAAAACTTTATACTTTTAATTTCTTTTAAATTATCAATTTGTTTTCTTATTGATAACATATTCTTTTAAACAAACATAACAAATATGTCTTTGTCATTTTTCATCATTTAAATTAAAAATACAGTAAAAATCAATTTATTTATCCAGATTCGATTTCATATTTTTATATTTATCATATAAAATTGATATTACATTTTTTTATGGTAATACACGAATTTTTACTATGTAATTTTCTCTAAAATATCTTTAGTTTGGAAACATCATTTTTTAAATAAATATTGTTTATAAAATAGAACGTGCCCTTGTACTTTGTTTAGATATATTTTTTTTTATCAAAGTTGTATAAAAATGAGATGTAAATAGAATTTATAAGATTATTAAATGTAGTTATTAAAGGTAATGTTTTATTATTTAACATACATTTCCATTTATTTTCATTTATTTTTGTTATTGTCATTTATTCTTGCTCTCAATAAATTATATTTAAATATTAACCTAACTGACGTTTACGCAACAAGTACACGATTCATCACTAAGAAAATATAAACAAGGCGCGTTGCATTAAGTAAGCGAAGGTATACATGACCTACGTACTGAGAAATTGCGAGTCAGCAAAATGCACTACATTGGAAATAAATGGATACATGGGTAAATTGAAAAATCGCGTTGTTGAACATATTTTAAGCGGAACGGCAAGGCAAGAAAATTTTGCATTCTGCTGTCATGCAAAAGCAGTAAAAGGTAAATAAAATAGAAGTAAACAACATAACGGTAGGAATGACTTCCTTTTTTTATCCGCATTAAAAGGCGTTCGAGTCGATCGATAAAACGGCCCCTATAATTGTTTATATGTTGAATTACATACCGGCACTGGCGCGCTCAACCGTTACAAGAATATGTGCAGGAGATCCAGAGGCGGAAAAGAAAATGTTATTCAACGGGGATAGAAAAAAAGGGAAGCGTATTGCTTACTTGTCGTGCGCCTTTGTGGATATTCCCTCGAAGAAAGAGAAAGTATAACAATGAGCGTCCAAGACGAAAGGAATCCGCTTCTATTAGGGGCGGAGATTGGAGGAAAAAGAACGCGTGTACGCATATGAAAAGCCAGCAGTGCATTACTCTTGAACGTAAACGGCTTTGAAGTGATCCACATCGTAGCCGATTCTTGCTCTTTTTACACATCCATTTGCGAAGCGAGCGTCTCCTCCGTCTCCCTCCTTCCACAACACGACATTTTTAAACTCGCACTAGAAGATGGATCAAATGGGTTTCAGGCTCAAAACTCTTTCGTCCCACAAGCTCTGGGGCGCTTTCGGATTATCGGCGTCACAACAACACCAGAAACTCCTCTCCTCGGCTGCTCATTCGGCATAACTGCAAACGCGTATTTCTTAATTATTTTTAAAGCGCTGTCAGCTGACGGGCCGGAAATTTGAGAGCGTAAATGAGCTAGCAGAAAGAACCAGGCAATGCGCGTAGCACGAAGATTATTTTAAGATTATTAAAAAAAAGAAAGAAAGTAAACATACATAAAAACGACGGGGAAATGATAAAGGCATCAAATTTGAAGCAAATTTTTATATGCCAACTAGTTATGTACATAATAATGGCTTATCAAGCTGTTAACGATATTTAGCTCTATGTTAATGCTAGAACAACGAATTGTAATTAAATTTGAAAGAACCCGTTTAACTTTCTAGTTATTAAAAAATATTAAACATATTTGACTGAAGTTTTGCTCTCAATTATGGACGTATAGAAAACAAAGTTGAGAGATTATAAATAGAGATGAAAATTTAAAAAGAATTATTCAACTGGATTAGTAGCTGATATTATTGTGTGTTCTTTGTGGGCCTTATTTACATCACTAATGTTAAATGAAAAAGCTAATGTAGAAAATTGACAAGACCAGAAATACACTTTACTAATTATACTTTAAAATATTTATTACGCAATTTATAATTTGTAATAAATAATAACTTAATAGTATAATATATGATTTAATAATACAAATAAAATGCCGGAAACAGCAGTCCTTAAGAAAGAAAATGGTCATCCAAATTACTGCAAAGAGAAAACAATACGTTGCAACTATTCTATATGAAATGTTGATAGATGAAAGAGTGATGCATCGACAGCAATAACAAAATCTGCTATCGTAGCCGATTCTTGCTCTTTACATTTTTTTATGGTAATACTATTATCGAGCCGATCACTAACATTAATTTGTTTTAAATACTAACGCAAACGAGTGCGAGGCCAGAATTCTCGGTAAGACTGCGCGTATATTTTTGCGGACCTCAAATACAAATTCCATTATTGTGTTGTGCGTCATAATTACTACGGGACCACTGAACGTCGACGCCTAATCGAAGTCCACGTGTCGGAACGAGCGGCCATGGATTACGCGGAGAATAAAATAGTAGTGGCGGACAGAAAGAAGCAATAACGAAATCGGAATTGTAGTAAGGTGGACGAGGCGGACGCTGGGTGATGGTCGATGTTGTTGGTGGGGAAGAAGGAGAGGAAGAGGAGGTGGAGGAGGAAACCTGATGATACGTAACGAGCCCAGTGATCCGATGCGATATATGATATATTTGTCTTCTTTGGGTCCCGTACGTGCAGGTTTTGCATTCGCGGAGTTCAGGTGGAGCAAAGAAGGGTTGTAAAAAACGTGTATGGAACGCTGATTTTTCTTGCAGTACGGCGTGTGAATGCAATTTGCCTCAGAATCCTGATTTTAAGTTTTTAAAGTTTGAAACTTGTGATAAAGCTTTTTTCTTTATACGTTGCTACTTATAAATTTGACTTAATTTACTTGGTGTACTTGATAATTATTAATATACATATATTATAATTGGAATTATTGTTTAGCTTGTAATTACATTTACTCATTCTTAGATTCGAAAGCTGCATTAATAAGCGTATATGTTTCAAGTTATTTTTTACGCATGATTTAATGAAGTTTGGTACTTTTTGTTTCATATGTAGACAAAAAAATATTCACTGGTTTGGATGAAATTTTGAAATCTTAATTTAACATCTACAATTTATGTAGTCCATGATCAATTCTATCAACAATCATCAATTAGTTTTTTCATAAACAAATTTTATGAAATTTTTTTTTATTTATTTATTATTATATTTACAAAACTTTAATTTTAACTATATATTATGTATATATCAACTAAAATTTATAGAATAATGTAAAGGTTATAAAAATCATGATTTCATAGAAAAATTAGTATTAAATCAAGTTGAAAAAAATGATTAATTTAAATATTGTAAGTATAAAATAAAGAAGCATATGTTTAGAAAAATAGAAACATATTATGAACAATAATATGAGTAATTATAAATAAATAATAATAAATGTAATTAATAAAATCGATTAAATATAGATGCAATATAGAAAATAATAATTATTCAATTAATGAAACAGGCATCATAACAGCGGGTAGTTTGCCATATATGCATGAGAAAATAAAGAGATAGATCGCGAGAGAAAAGAAGAACGTTAATGTTAAAAAAATAAACAGACAAAAATATTTTGATTCGTGAATAATCTGTTTACGATAAAAATTTAATATATGTACAAAGTTTAGGTATACTAATTTTAATAAAATTAAAATCCAAAAATTTAATTACAATAAAATATTAAACTATTATATAAAACTATTTTATAAATTAATATTGTTTATACATTAATAATATTTTTATTGATTTTAATATATCAGAGTACATTGTTTATTATACATTTTATTTAAAAAAAAATTAAGTATCAAATTATTTTTTATTGCGTATCAACAATTTATTATTAAGTAAGAATTTACTCTGTATAATATAAGATTTATTATAATTATAACATCATAAAATTTATTAAAAACTTTTTTAAGAATATTCAAATATAATCAATTTATAAACTATATATACAAATTATTTAAGGTATATATATTTATAATATATGTTTTCATTTGAAATTTTCATTTGAATAAGATTTAAAATTTTTTATTAATTTTATATTAACGATGATTTTAAATATTATGAATATTATAATAAATAAAGTTTTCATACTATATCAATTAAATATGCCCATGTAAGCACACATTCCACGTTCATTGAATAATTTCATATTTATCATTAATTAAATTATTTAAAAGATTTTTAATTGTCAATCAAAATGCTATGTGTTTCAAACGAAACATTTATTTGATGATAAACATGTTTAAAAAAGAATATTGAAATTATTGCAATGCCGACAAAGTAGTTTTATAATAATATTTAAACTCTACATAACCTTGCATAGAGTATTCATAGATAATATTATAAAAATTAAAATTGCTAAACGATTTTAGATAAATGCATACATATATAAATGGAATTGTACAAAAATACAATGTTACGAGTAGGATACAAATAGAATCTATCGTATACAGATATTGCGGAGCGAGTGAACATTAATATTGAGCAGCTTTATAAAAGACTATCGATTTAAACTGTTTTGCACAAGTGACTAGTTACGATAGCATGCTATTATAAAAAATAGAAAATTGTTGGAAAAAATTGAAAATATTATTAAAAAACAAAAAAAAATATATTGTGCCTTGCATTTTATTGTGATATATCAGTGGAAATTTTAATATAATAGAGAATGGCGTAATGATTAAAAAGTGTCTTTCTCGAATAAGAATCTGTAATAAACAAAATACAAAAGAGTTTCATAGTATACATAAATACTTTTATCACAATATATTTATAATGAATAATACTTTATATATATGTACATTAATGATAATGTGTATATAAAAAGTATATAATGTTATTAAATTCACTTTTAATAATTTAATAACATTATTTACATTGTATATTACCTTTCCATAAATTGTTTAATAATACATCTTAAATACTTTAAATTCTTTCATTACAGTATAGACTTTTCTGAAATTTTATATTTAAGGGTTTATAATGTATGTGAAAAATATAATATCAATTGAAATATATTTATATGAAATATAAATTTTATAAACCGGCCTTTTTTTTATAAATTACAGAAAATTTCAATAATAAATTAAAACTTTCTTTAAATATAATTAATAAAATAATATTATTTGGGTAAATAAAAAGTTCATATTTGTTTTCTTTTAATAAAAATAATACTAAAAAATATGTTTATTAATTTTTTAATTTTTCTACATAAAAGTAAAAAAAAAAAAAAGATAAGTTATATACAAATAAATAATATTGATCTAAATTATAAATATGTGTTAAAATTATTTATTAGGTTTTTGTAATTTAATACCTTTACTGTAGCAATATCTTTTATATCTTAAAGCTTTGAAAATCTGTTGAAGCGTTAATATACAGCTGTAACTAAAAGTATGAAATAACTGTATTTAAATCATTGTTTACATGTAGTGTATATGTAGATGCATATAAAAGTGATGCTATTCTATTTAGAACAGAAAATCAAAATTATATTCAGAAAATAGCATTTTTGTTAATTAAACTGAACGAACAAAGTACGTATGTTTCCAACAATATTTTAAGTCATACTGCACGAACTTCTAGTTGATATAAATGTATGAATTTATATATATACTAAAAGCATTTTTATATTATATTTTTTCATAGTGTAAAAATTGACATGATTTTATAAATATTTTTTATATTTATTTTTGTTGCTATTAAGTATTTATTTTTAATACAACTAATACTGTCTGAAGTGCATTATTATATAAAATTTTAGATAAATTTTTTTTTATATTATAAATTAATGTTATTATCAACATTATTATGTTTCCGAAATTTTAATCTTGATTTAAAATTTTTTAACTTTAATAGAATGTAATTAATGTATTTTGAAAATTTATATTAAAAACACAAATAATATTTATTGAATAAGTTTTTAATTAATTCATCAATATTAACTTAAAATTTGTCATCTCAATAAATTTTCAAAAAAATATTGTTAAATTGGTGAAAATTGTAGATTTAATAATTTATAAATATAAGAACAAGTTGTAAGTACGCAATTTCCGAAGAAAAAGCAACAACATTAGATGGAGGAAAGTATAAAATTAAGAATATCCCATTTCGATTACAGGAGAATGGCTTTTTTAACTCTTTTTAAACGTGAATGGATATGATTTTTCAATAGAGCACTCAAGTAAATATTTTCCTTGCTGTTATCAAATTCTTGTATCGATGAATACTCTTGTGGATATGCACATTTCTCAATTCTTTATCAACGGGTTGAAAGATTTGGGCAACAAGTCAAAAAGGATGTGGAAGGAAATATAGATAAAGTTTGAAAAGTTGCTAAAGCAACGAAAACAGGCAAAATGAGAAAAGATTTATTATGCAAAAAATTAATAAGTATGTAAATACACGCAAATAAATAGTATTGCATCTAATGCTATATTTTTACGATAACTTAAGTTCTACAATCATTTTATTATAATGTCCAAGGTATGGTAAACAGATAATTAATCATATCTAATTGATGGATAGTAGACTGATAATAAATCAATAAATGAAAAATTTATTATAATTTACACTTATAAAATATCGTGATCAATAAAGGATAAATAGTCAATTTACATGTAAATAAATTTATAAATAGACTGTAGAACAATTTTTTTTAATTGAAAACTGAAAACATTATCAGATAAATTAATAAAATAATAAGAAAAATAATCAAGTGGATTTAGTAAAGTTTTATATCAAATAAATAATTTTTTTAAATTTACCGCTTTCCGAAGTTTTCAAATACTTTTGTTTGAAAAACTTATTCACCTTTCTTCAGCGTGGACTATACTCATATAGTATACTCAAAAAGTGGTTCCTTGATTGAAAATCAATTGCATTGACAATTTTGAAATCATTTGGAAATCAGAATTATTGAAAATAAATATGAGGATATTATATAAAATAAAATATTTTATCATGAATTTTATTTTTATATTCTAATGGATCTTTGAAAAGTTTCAACATTAGTAATTCATTACTTATCCAATGCAAATTTGATGAATTAAATAAAAAGTAATATTTTAAAAAGGTATTCCGTTATCTGTCGCATATGGTTATTATTGAATATACTGATGCTTCACATTTCCAAGAAAAAAATGCTAATGATAATTTGAATATTTCGATTTAGCTGTGAGCTATATTTTTCACCTCGCTATAACATTACACATCAGATTAATAATTTTTCAAACGTTTGTTTCAATTTTGCATACTTTGGCATGATTTATCAATACATCCGTATACTAATTTAATAGTGGTTTGATAAAACAAAGCGCTTAAAACCCGACGAATGATATAAAAGAGGATATTGGAATATATTTACAGCACAATTGTTAGAAGAGTGCTCTCAATAATACAACTGCATGTGTAGAAATATAAATTTCTTCAAAATAATATCCACTGTAGAATTCATTTTCCTATCTGCGACATGTATATAAATAGAAAAATAATAACATTCTGATTAAGAAAGAAGTCTATGGTATGAAAGAAAGTATGACAAATAAATAAGCTTGATCGGAAGATCATTACAAGCAACCCCTAAGAAAGCCTTGAAATGATATCGTGCAGTTTTCAAAGTAAAGTGAAGTAGAACAGGGAAGGCGAACAATGAGTCAAAGAGACAGAAACTGCGTCACTTACTCGAAGTACTTGCACACGATTGTACGCTCGCGCACGGCCATGTACAATTGCAGTGCAAATCGTTACGGTGTGGAGAAGTGACACTTGGGAAGGAGCGAGCGGGACAGTAGAGCTGGGCGAGTGGGGTAGCGAAGGGGGAAAATCCAGGCGATATGTTTATGTCACGTCGATTTGCCAAGCTAATTCAACGTTGGCGCCCCTTGCTTGCTGTGCGAGAAGCCATCGACGCAATGTTATGTCGAGTGCGCCATAAAATGCAAATAAAACGAGTTTCCAGTAATTCTCGAAGCCTGCGTCATTCCAGCAAGATTGCATTGATAATTCGAACAAGTTTCGAGAGCGGACGCCGTGCGGAGTTCATTTGGTTGCTAATCGACAGATAGCTGCTTCGAGCCCAACCCTCGCTTTCCTGATGTCAATGCAGCCGCTGACTATGCTAACAGGTCTATGGGGGAAATGGCGTCGAGAGTGGTGAAGAAGGAAAGTGTGCACCAAGTCCTTTGGGTTCGTGCCGCAATTAATGGATCGAGTCGAGCGATGGCCAATGCATATGGCGAGCTCGACACCCCGATAATTAAGAGGTTCGAGAGCCGTGATTGAAGTCAGTTGGGATCATAAGCTAACGCACAGAACATTTTTTATTGTTCAGGAGCTTATATTAAGTGGATTTTATATTAGGATTTTATATTAAGTGTTGATTTGTTTTTGTATAACTGTACTAGACGAAGAAAATTTTATTATTTTCTTTGCATTGTATTTCCAAGTAAAGCAAGGTCACCTATCGATAGAAAGCGGTGTATCGCACTATGCTGATGCGTTCAGTAGTAAATAAAAATTAGTCTTCTATGACAAAGTACCTCTGCGGACAAACTTCTCTGTACTAGTTAATATATTTTTTTGTAAATATTTGAGAAACACGCATTATCATTAGTTAATATTTTCGAAGTTATTACATAACATATGGCGTACGGATGGGGCTTTTCAAGCTATAAATCACTGTTTATATGCAATGTGTGAAAATACAATTTGAAAATATAAAAACTAAAAAATATATTACGAAGAGTACAGTTCCTACATTTGTGTTTCACATTAAATTTTCTAAATTTTGAATACACGCTATTTTAAAGTTTTGTTAGTTAAGTCGACGGATTCTCTTATTAAATTTGATACTTTGACATTTCGAAAAGTTAAGCGTAATTTGTCAGTCGTTTGAAGATTTATCAAACTAAGAAGTTTTGTTGTTATTAAGGAATATGCATATAAACGATTTCAAAATTATAAAGTTCGTTTATTCATACTGATAATATAATTTATTCTACAATAATACAATCATCTTAAATAATAAATCTATTAAATAGCTTTATTAATAATGTAGATAAAAATATTGAAGTTCTCGATGTAATGTAAAAATACACAGGTTAAGTTAATAATTGAACGTAAAATATGATTTTATAAGTAACGTAAGATACGATGAACGTAAAATGCATTAATATTTGTATTTTAGCAAACCTTACGCTACATAAACAATTATATTGTAGTATTTTCAATATAAATTTGAATTTGATGAAATATATGAAAACTGTGATATATTTGTTATATGTACATTAAACAATATTCGCGTGTTTGCTTACCGTAACAAATATTACTAATGGTTGTTTTTTTTTCAATAAAAATTGGATAAACTCTTTAGAAATCAATATTCTACTATAAAAATAAAAAAAATATTGTTTTGAATTTGAATAAAATGTTAATTTACGACGATTATTGGAAGGGCTACCGCGCAACAGAGGATGTTGAAAGTTTGTAAAATTAAACATTCTCGTGTCTTATTAAAACGAGTTGCGCTCTATTAACAGACCTAACCTGTTCAGCATCTCATAAGATTCGATAGTCATAAACGAAACTATGAAACTGACATTTCTTGCATATTTTAAAGGTTAAGGATTGTGAAGTATTGGGGTGAGGGACAGATTGAAGACTATTTCCAAGTGGCTGAACCGGAAGTAGCAGTTCAGCACGATTGCATACACATACCTATAGCAATCCAACTCTAATATCATCAACAGTGACCATGTTTTATATGTATTTCTTATTCCCCTCTTTTTTTTATATTTCTTACTTATACTTTTTCTTTCTATTTTGTAACAGCTCTTATACTTTAACCGTCTTCTCTTTTCTTGTTTATTGTTTGTTTCTCCTTTTCATACGTATGACATAAACTTTATTTCTATTTTACTTATCGGTACTTATTATTGAACTACGAACGATTTTGTTTTATTTGTTTTGTTACTTATTTGATTTTTTATTTAATTACATTTTGTTTTTTTATTATAAATTAGTGATATATTTTTCTCTAATTAACTTTAAGCTATTACAGCGTTGAATTCACTAAATTGAATACACAAGTAAATTACTTATATTATTTTATTTAAATATTTTATTTAAATAAAAAAAATTGACTTAGAAAGATGGATAATACATTAAAAAAAGATATTAAGTAAAAAGTAAAAAATTAAATTCTGTTAAACAATGTGCTGTAAAATAAAATAAATTAAAAAAAAAAAAAAAATAAACGAGGAAAGAAATACTGGGTTAAATGCATTGATAAAAATTATATACCTAATTATTTTTACTATTATAGATCAATCTATTAATTTATTTTATTAATTTTAAACTACTTTTCTAAACAGCTCAATTTTTATAAAAATTTCTGCTTGTATTGTACTAATATAAATTAGTATTTTAAATATTTAATTATAATAAATAAACACATAAATACACGCGAGCAACTGCGATATTAATGTACGTGTTTGTTAATATAATCTGTTTGAATTAGTCACTTTTGAAATAATTTAAATAAAATTATAGTTCTTCTCTTATTATATTCATTATATAATGCGCATATGAGCTGTATGAAACTGTGGTGCAACTATTCATAAAAGTTCTTTTTTTCAAATTTTCTTATGGTTCTGATTTTATGTAATTATACTATAACAAATTTATAATATTATTTTTTACTTTCTAAATCGTACAATTTCAATACTTACTGGTCGATGTACCATCACACGATAAAAATAGTTTTTCAATGTAATAGTTCAATTATTTATTTTACATATCTTATACTCATAAATCAAAAATATTTCTATGCAAATAATTTCTTTATATCAAATGCATTCGAAATTTTATAATCTTATTAGAAAGTTTTAAATTTCCGAATTTAAATGAAAATTGATCTTGATGACAAACAAGTTTATATTTACTCCGCTTTTGCTGTTATTTGTAATTATTTTTCTATTTATTCTGAAGTCATCACGACTCATTAAACCCCCTCCTTTCCTTTTAGTTTCTTTAGCTTTAGCTGCCTCTATTTATTTTCTCTCTCTCTCTCTCTCTCTCTCTCATTCTTATTCGTGATTCCTACTTCCGTCAGCGTTGAATATATTGTTTAGTATTTTCTTCGTAATTCTCTTTGTCTCTCTTATCTATTCGCACTTTTTCATGCATGCGTTTTTTTCTTTTTCTTAACTATTCTCTATTTATATTTTTCTTTTTTCTTTTGTATAACAATTTTTATGTTATTTTATTCCTTTATACCATAAATGTTGTTATTTCCGTTTCAATTTTAAAAATTTTTTTCAAATCACGTAATTTGATAAATGAGAACTGAATTCATTTAACTAAATGCAGTTGCTTACACTTCATATTCGTAAATATGTCAAGTGAAATTATTTATTATATTATACATATTAATGCTACAATTTAATTATTATAATAATAGGTCACAATTAATATTGATAAAATTAATTGGAATAACATAACATAAACTTTCTTTCTGTCTAAATTATAGTTTTAATGATTATTAACAAATTCAATATTTTACAATACACTTTATGCTGGTTTTGATTGAAATGGAAATTTATAAAAGACACGTTTCTTATACAAAATATAAGATGTAAAGAATAACTAATTTTTGCTAACACGCAAAAATATTTTTAAAAAATTCGTCATACTTTATTAAAAACGACAAAAATAATTCTATTTTATCTTTTTTTCTTTCTTTCTTTTAATGACAGTAATGCTTTTTGTTCTTTAATTAACAATATAAATTTTCTAGCTTTTCTTTAAGAGCCAAAATTGACTTATCTCTTCTATTTATAGCTATTGATGGATATATATTAGATTTAAGGAATAACTTATATCTTATTGTAGATAATGTGAAATAGTTAGAAAATTCGTTATCGCATCATAATAAAATGAGTGTGTGCTCGCTGATTTGCATATTGACTGAGCGTATTTTAAATTTTAAATGTTTGAGGCTGATGCTACATCACAATCGCATAAACGCCGACGGTAAAATGTTACGTACTTTTATCTGGCTTATCGAAGCACCAGGCCAAAATGAAAATAAACCCATCCGTTTAGCATTGCCGCTACACCCTTTACTCCAATTTTTCTTTGACTTTCGTCTCAATATTCATCCCCATTATAAGCTGCTAGTTTCCCTCGCTTATACTTGCTCCCTCTCTCACTCTCAGTTCCTAACATGACGTTTCTATCTCGCACACTTTCTTGTCACTTGAATCCCCCTTCCTTCATCCTATTGCATACCCATCCCTATCTATTTTTACTCCTGTTTCTCACTCCAGCCCTTTCATACAAACGCATCACTCGGTTATCTTGCCTCTCACCCTCCCGCTCGATCGTAGCCCATCTCACCCACTTCTGTCTCTGCGTTAGTCACCATCTCTTTATTCTCCTCGTGCTAACTCGCTCTTGACTCCTCGTCCAGACTCCCCACTCTCGTAGCATTTCTAGAAAGGACAGCAGCAGTAGCAACGGCAGCAGCAACGGCGGCAATGTGCGGGGGTGGTCGAGTCGGAGTGAGTATGAGGCCGGGTATTGATTCCGAGTGTGCGTTCGTGAGCCACCAGAGCGCAGCCGGAACGCTCGGGTCCTCGGCAGAGGCTCGTGCTTCTCCGGCGCTCGGGAGCAGTCGTCGGTGAGGAGGCCCAGCGTTCCCACGCTCTCGTACACGGACGGCGTCCTCCGGAAGGGATGATAACGGGAGCCGCTGGATGTGCCCCGGACGGGCGGCCGTGGGCGCGCGGTCCTTGACGAGAGGCGCGATACCTTGGAACACGTGATTGCAGGTTTTCCTCAACAGTGGTCCGCCGACGGTGGTTGACTCGTGCGGAAGATGTTGTCAGCGCCGCGATCCGCTTGTGCCTGCTGATCGGGAAGGCGCGATTTTTGGCCGGCGAGGTTGGCGAGGATAATGGGCTGAGCGCTGCTGGCTTTTATTATTTTTGACGGCGGACAAGTCGATTGTCGGACACGTGGTTGGGAGTTGTGGAACTAATTCGTAGGACGGCGAACGCGCTGAAAGGAGGACAGCAGGTAGCATGCGAGAGCTCTCAAGATGAGTGCGGTTGCCATGGTTCTCGAAGTCTACGTGGTGTTTACGAGCGTTATATACCTGTTAAAGCTCGTCTCTTTGGACTTTCTATGCCATGAGATAGATGGGGTCGACGTTGAAAAATATCTGCGAGAGTCACGCGAAGTCTGGAATTGATTTACTTGCTTGTTTTTTGCCAGCAAGCGTATGACTCGACACGGATGCGTTCCACTCGCTCTTACGACACACTAGAGACCAATTCGATAAAGTAACGTTATTATAAACTTTGATTGAACTGCTGTTTCCCTGCGGGTGAATTATCAACGATGAGCCCACCTCTATAGTAATGAGCTATTGTTATAGTCATTAATAGTGCCCGTTTGCCTTATCGCATGGAATAATCGATGGATACCGATTTTCATCGATCGTCGCATTCAATTATTCGTCGTGTACGATACGCATATATATTTAGGTGCGAGCGCGCGCATAAACAAACGCGCACTCGCACATGCACACGTACGAAAATAGAGAGAAAGAGTGCGGCAATTAGACATATGCGTACCGTGGCATATAAATATGTAGTCAAGCAGCACAAGGAATTTAAAAAGGAAGAAGAGTCTAAATTTGTCTAAGTTTAAGTGATTGTTATATAGTGAGTGCGCGAATATTCGTGGTGCAGAGCAAATTTTAATCTTGTATAAATTACTAGGTTATTCGGATGATTGAATTGCTAGAAGTGTCATTCAATGATTTGTATTCACATCTGAATTTTGAGGATTCCCGATGTATTAGTATATTGCAAATATGTGACAGCTTGCAACTCCCCACTAACCCCGATAACATGAGCGTATGTTCCATTATGCATTGATATATGAGAGCGAATATCGAGGAATGGCAAAGTGCAACCTTCAAAAACTAAGTGCAACTTGTTCTTTGGAATTGATTCACTTAGATAGGTCATGCGAGTAAATGAAAGTACATCTTAGACTTGGCAGTTTTCGAATGCATACTCGAATTTATCTTCATTTTGAGGAACAATACACAAAGAAATATTAATACCTCGATACCAAATAAATTGTGATATAGTGTGTGAAATTGATCGAATAAATTTAGGTGACAGAAAATGGAGAGTTGAGAAAGAAAGTAACACAAGTTTGTATCTTATTACGAGCGTCGAATAAACAAAACAGTTTTATTTACGCTAGCCGACGTTTATTATGATGAGCTTGTGTAACACCGAGCCTCTAACACTCAAGATATAAATAGAATAATTGAAATGCATTATTTAAGAAAAAAGTTGAAAAGCAATTCGTGTAATCTTACAGGTTAAAAAAAACATAAATACCTGTATACTCAAGTGCAAACAATATTGTTCTTAATTGGCGAAAAAAATATTTTACAAGTCAACAGATTGAAATTAAATATTTGAGGAGCCTTAAATAATAATAGAACCGCAAAGTAGACGATATATTTTAATTTTGCTCAAAAGAAAACAAATGAATACATATGTGCAGGAACAACAAGGAAGAAAAGAGTACGGCATTCTTGAACGAGGCACAAAAAGAAAAGTTTGAATAAAACACATAAAATACAAAAAGTAGACAATAATAAGTAGTGGAAAGAGCATTAACGGTAACTGAACAAATTAGCCAACGGAAATAGAAAGTAAACAAGGATAGAAAATTGCGTCATGCACGTCGATAGAAATTGGAATTGTAGAGACGAGGGAGAAAAAAATCTGACATGTTAATTTGCTTCGTACCTCGTCTTAATTTGGTTAATTTAAATGGAAATGAGAGGAAAAGCATTGCTGACGACGGACAGCCATAATATAGCTTAAAAACACCATGATACATTGACAGATAAAGATAACCAAATAACAGAGGCTTCGTTTCTGCGTAGTTTGTGATACATGCTGAACGATTAAAGTTTACAAGGCGTCGAAATATAAAAACTGCCTCATAACTTTCTTGTACACTGCACGAACCTGAAGTTCGTCAGAAATGTGGTAAGCGAAATCGACGAGAGTCGTAACATTAAAGTGATGATTGAACGAAGATCGGCCAAAAGACGGCAACGGGAGGCTGAGAAGGGCGGCAAGATGATTCATACGCAGCCTTGGACACGTGTTCCCAAAAACGAAGTCATATTTAAAATCAACGGCAGTGCCAAGAGTAATATGAAACTGCTCAAGGAGGGCTGCTATTGTCATTATCATCCACACATAACAGCGGATGTCTGCAATGCCGACTTTCTTAGGAGGGTCGTAAGTAGGAATAAGGAGGCTGGGATTGACGAATATGATGATTTAGACGCGTTGACTCCTAGTTGGATGGTATTTATGCTTTGCGGCGATGTTTTCTTCATTTGCTATTTTATTTTAATCCCGTATAATTTCCTAAAGCTGTTTTCTTTGTTCGCGTTTCTTTTCATCAAGTTCAATCCATTTTTGTTTTTCTTATCGTGCGTACATTTAGAGAAAGAATGAGAGAGAAAGAGAGCAATTAGTTTTGCATTGGCCTAATGCCGTTCCGAGATTAGTTCAATCATGAAAGTTAATATATTTTCTAGCAGAAGTTTACCTATACAAATTAGCTGATTTAGTAAATTATACAAATGAAGGTACTTATGTATTTGAAGCATTAAATCCAGTTTTATAAAAGAAAAAAAATATGACAATTTATGTAAAGTTTTTACTCTAAACATATAACGTACACTCGATTAATTAACATATTTTCTAATTTAAAATTAAAACATAAATTATAAGCAACGCTAAAATCAAAAAAGCTCAACTAAATAATGATAATTTCTTGGTATAATTAAATAAAAATAATCATAATGAATAAATCGTTATACACTTTGTATCCAGTAAACAAAGTATACTATTCGTATATTTAACCTACATACATTTAGAAAATAAAAGCATTTGTTTAAATTTTGTAATTCAAAAGTCCAATGAAACATTTAATTATTCAAGCTCTATTTTTTTAATATTCTAGTTGTATATTATTGCTGATTAATTTACATTTATTTCTGTTATTTATTTATCTTTTAAATGACACGGAAAATTTTCATTTAATTTTATCATTTAATATTAATATTTGAAATTTGAATAACATTCAGCGTACTTAAAAATAGTATATAGAAGTTATATAAGGAAAAGATATATATAATGCATCAAACTAGATTTATTTTAAAACTATAATTAAATTTATAATAGTTTTATTAATAAGAAACACATCAGTCTCTGCATAAATTCCAATAATTTACTAATAATTATGGAAACAATTTCACATAAGAGGTTTTAGGTGTAATGCTTTTACGATTAAAATATTTAATACTATTTTCATTATGTTGAAAATTCTTGGATTATACACATATACTATTGACATAATTGCGTAAAATGAATAATTATTCTCTAAACAACTTCAATAAATAAAACCTAAAGGATAATAATTTCTTACTTGAATAAATTAAGGGATCTCTTGTATTTGTTTCTAAATTATTGTATAAGTATTTTTTAATTTAATATGTCAGTTTAAAATATTTATGAATAATTCAAATATTTTTCATTAAATAATAATTGAATTTATTTTTATAACTGTGTTGTAAAAAACTGAAGAATAAAATTAAGGTCTTCAATTAATTATTATTATATCGCAAACTTAATATCATAGAATGAACTGAATTGGATAATTTTTTTTAAAGTTTTTTAATATGCAATATTTTCTTTTCAAATAATTTCATCATATTTTCGAAGATTTATTTTTTATTTAATATTATGTATAATATAAATTACCTTGTATAAATTTACAATCTTTTTAATACAATAATTTTGCAACATAAAATTTATTTTATAAATTCCTTCAAGCTATTAGCAAATCATAATTTATATTTTTTTATTATAGTGACAGATCAGTATATTCTAAAGAAGATATTTTAATTAGTTTTTAAGAATTAGAGTAAATGTATTTTTTTATTAGTTACTCTTTTTTTTATTTAGGGAACCAAATAAAAATTACAAAAACTATGACTTATTAAAGAAACATTTAATTTCATAGATATATAAATATTAATTAATATTATCATCTTAATTTAATTTTCAAAACAAAATTCTAAACGTGCACATAGAATATAATAAAATTTCAAAATAATAAATTAAATTAATAACATTATTATTTATTTTATGTACTTTATAGTTCGTATATAGTATTTATATAAGTTTATAATATAACAAAACATTTCTGCGATTGCAATTGATATAAATTCGGAGACTGATTTAATGTCTGAATGAATAAATGTCAGTTAAAAAACTTGAATTTGAAAATACAATACATGTAAATTAATATTACTGCACTATATGTTTGACAGTTGTATGAATTATTCTAATTTAATTAGAAACACATGTGTACCGTATATTTATCAGACAGTTAAGTATAATAATAAATAGTTTTACAGTATTATTTTTACACGTACGTAATAAAATATATTATATGGAACAAATAAATTAATTTAAGAATTTTATTTAAGATGACAGTACTTTCGTACAAAAGTAAATAATATAGATAAATTTCGCTGAGGTAAGAGTTGTATTGAACGTGTCGAAAAAGAAAATATAAATGGAAATTAGTATTGTAATTATTTGTCTTCCATTATAACGCATTTTAATATTATTTAATTATATTTTTTTAAACAATTTAAATTCTCATAAATTAGTTTAATTTCATTCTATTGCTTTCTAGTATTTAATATTGCAGTTTGCTTACTATCTGTATGAAAATGAAGTAACCAACGAACTTAATTTATTACATTTTATGCAGACTATAATTAAAGTAATGACAGTTTTTAAAACGAATATTCAATAAATAATAATTTTACATTTAATTTTTATCTAATCTAATTTTATATAAAAAATAGATATGTATTATATACACAAATTATATTGTACTGTTGGAACTATGCAATCTATAATATGGAGCATTAATTGTATTTAACACAATCATCCGATTTGCTTATTATAAAAACTTACTATTAAAACATTCAATGAATGTATAGTATACATTGAAAAATAATTTATTATATTTTAAGAAAAAACTGTGTATTTTACGTTTGTTTAATTTTCATTATATTTAATTAATTAATTAATATTCGTGTAAATAAATGACATTCATTCGGTCTGAATACTCGTTAAATGACTGATTTTCTGTGTATCATTTATGCGTTTTATTTCTAATTTTATATTGTTTCATGAGCAGTATTTGTATAAAAAATGTAATTTTATAATTTTTATATAAAAAAAGTCACCTTTGAATGTACATTATTTTCTGAAAAACTTTACCAATTAATAATACATATTTCAGTAAAGATTTTGTAAATTAATATTATTTTAATAAAATCTTATGTAAAATCTTAAAAAACATTCCATTATCAGCTATATAATATATGAAGGGAATTGTTAATATAAAATTTTTTATGATAAACGAACCAATTATATGTATAATATGTAATTTATTAAGAATAATTGATTAAAGCTGTGTTTGTAGAAGACATTGCAGATATATACTTTAAAATATTCAAATTATTTTCATAGATGTCGGATGACGATAGAATGTCATTAACCACTGCAGTCAGTGACGACGATGATGGGGAAAGTGTCATGAACTCACCTTATAAAGGAAAGCAAACGGGAACAGCTGCAGCATCCTTTAACTGCACCGGTGCAGTACGTAAAGCAGGGTAATTATTTATTTTATGAATCGCATCTTTATCTGGAAAACCACAATCACATACTTATAAAATATTTATATTATTAATACATTTATTTGTGAATAAACAATGAATGTTATTGTATTTAGTTGTTAAATAGTAATTAATTAATATTAAACATTGGCAATAACAATTTATTTTGCCAACTATTTTACTAAAATATACAATATTTTGAATGCATTAAAATTATTTTACCCAAAAATTCATTCGAATCTTAAATAAACGAAAGTCTCGTAATTTCTTTACGTGTCATAATGAGATCAATCAATACAAAACACAAATTCTATGAAACATCGAATTTACATACACAATAAAATCTTACAAAATTTTAATTAATCGTTGATTACTTATATACAATTTTAATCATATTAAAACATAGAATGAAATTTATTAAAATACTTTTTAGAACGTTTTTTTTTCTTTTATTGAAGATCGCAAATATCAAGATATTTATCAACTTATTTCTTTTTCATTTTAAATCGTTAAATTCAAACCAACAACTAAGAAAACTCGGCCAAGGTTATTTTTTATTTTTCTCTTCTAAAAAATCTATATTATTTTATGTATTACATAGGAAGAAACGGTAGATGGATTTTGTGAAAGACTACATACGTAAATACATTGTTAAGTGTATATATGTCTGGATATTTTCCTATATAAATTTTGAAATATATAGTAACTACGCGCTATTGGATTCATGCCAGACAAAAACGTGGAGTGCTAAATCGTCGATAAAACCTGCCCTTCTCAGTGAGATCATCTTGAAATACATATAATTCTAAAATAAATATGTCGATGTTATATATATATATATATTTAAATTAATTAATGATAAATGAAATCAGCTTTAAACACAGAAATATCGGCATTTAAATGTCGTGTGCAATTACAAATGTTTAATTCATCGTTTCATTTGCAAGGTTTAGATGTTATAAAAATATTGCATAAATTATTACATGTATTCACAAAAAATGTTGTAAAATTAACAAAAATTAATTTATTGAAACTTAATTTTTTTAATTATTACATCAATTAAGCTAAAAAAAATAATGACTATACTATATAACTTCACTTATTTCACAAAATGAATACGTAAAGTCTAAATTTAGTAATAATAAGTAACTAATTGTTATTTTCAGGATTATAAATATGCCAAAGCATTCATTAAGAAATTATAGATGATTTACTTTAGAATTAATTCAATTACTTTTCTATAATTGCTTCAATTATACAGTTCAATTAATTCTCTTAATATTTCTAAAAGTACCAAGAAATATTGAATAAAATATGCAACTGATATTTTTTATATCAATTGATAAATTTAATTTAAGACTATACAGTTAATTTTGTTATTTAAATTTAATACTTTTCATGTTCTAATTTATAAAAATTGTATCTGTTTAATTCGAGAAATTTCTTCATTTATTTTTAAATAATTAAAAATTCAAATAGTTGTAACTAGTTATTCTATGATTTCTGAATCTAATTTCAGTGTTATATAGTAACGGAATGCGTGTAGTATAGATTATTTGAAATTTACTATACATTACACTGCATTTCGTGTATATTTATACGATAATAGCTTATCCAGTTTCGGAAAATATATGATTTTTGTCTTTAAAATTTATTAAGGCAACGGTAATCTTACTGTCTTGAATATGAAAGCCATGAGAATTTAATAATTATATTTATTTTTATACTTTAAAATAAGGTTAGTCTTCATTTTCTAACTAGTTCTAACTAAAATTGATTGATATTATAATTTATGGATTTAAAAATGTTAGTATTTATCTAAGCAATTGATTTTAAAATCTGTAACTCTTGCGTAAATATGCGGAACTTTAATCTAAATGAAATAGTTTGTAATATCAATTTTTAATACAAAATACCAATCTTGCTTTTATCACAATTTTGTACTTATCTATTGACTTTAAATTTTAACTTCATGTATCATAACTATGAACCATTATCTAATTTATCTATTATATAGTTAAATATTATTGAATTTTATTTTTGTAGATCATTTTATTTAATTTGACAATGAATTAAATACTTTATATAACTTTCATACTGGAATTTTGATTAAAAAACTTATATTCGTAACTTTCAATTTCATACGAGTCAATTTTAAATTTAATATTTCCAAGGAAACAATTTAAATTAATTAGTATAAAGTTTTTTTGTAATATATGGGCTGTTGACTATCCGGCTCGAAAAACCAAATGTCGCGCAAATAATTCCTGTGTGTGTTTAAAACTTCTCTCTCAATGAAAGGAGTGGAGAAGTAGATAGTGGAAGGGCAGTGATAGGTATGAAATTAGAAGAGAATTACAGAAGAAAAGAAGAATCTAAAACTAAAAGAGAAATAGCTAAGAAAGAAAATGTAAAAACAATGCAAATTAACGAATAAATATAATTCGTGATGAATTTATAGATAATAAGGAGTGAAAGATAAAATTTCATATATGAACCAAAAATTGAATGTAAAGCTGCTGAAGATAAAGAAGGTGAAGAAATGTGACTTGAAGATTTATTTTTCTTGGGTATCTGTTTAATTACCTCGAATCCAATTTTCCATATTTATTTAATTTTGCTTGTGTTGAATTTATAATTCTTATTTACGCCTTATTGCAGGTCAAGAATCACCAATTACTTAAATAAATCGTCCGGTAATATTATCTTCTTGCTGATTCTTATCTCATATAAGAATAATTATTTAAGCTTTTTTCCGCCTTCAGCAGTAATCACTACGAACTTAAAAAACTCACTTTAAAGATTATTAATACGAAAGACAAGATAAAAAGGAACTATTTTATTTTAGAATAATTACCGTAGCCCTTCTTTAAGTATATCTTACTGTACTTGTTCTTACTAATTACTCGAAAATACTGGCCCTTCGTGGCTTCCGAAATTCTAT
>JAPYYT010001955.1:0-21877 GCA_030522565.1 Ceratosolen corneri
GTCCCAGCCCACCCACCAGCCTCGTGTTTGTTAGCATGTGTATGTTTTGTGTATCAAGATGAATAAACCGGCGGCATCGCATTACAAAATTGCCGGCGTGTTTCATGTCGGATCTTATCGAGCTCTAATGCAAAATCGCTCGTTTACCTCCCCCTCGAGCGCACCTCCGCGTGGCAATTTATGATTCGTTTATACAAAATATCCTATACTGCAAGTTCGGAGGGTGACTCACCCAAGTACTCCCTTCGGACCGACTTTTACGATGACAATTTCGCTCGACCGCACCATATCACACGTGGTAGATAACGCCATAGGCTCTCTCTCCCTCTCTCTCTCCTTCGGAGGAGCTTCGCGTAGGGCTCGCTCGCAGCATTCGTCTATAGATCGATGAAATTAACTTCATCAATTATTCATCTCTTTCTCATACGCACATTCCTATTGATATGCAAGAGGCCAACGCAGCTGGCTCAAATGTTTTTCCTACACATTTTTGACGAGATAAGGCCAATTAATGAATTTCTCGGTCCCGCGGTGATAAATCACACCGATATATGAGCCGTTAATTTATGTACCTGCTTATTTAGGATACGTTATCGTGCGCCATAATAAGCCATACGAGTTTCGTAAATTGCTAATAAAGGTGGACCTAAATTGATTCCCTAGCCCCGAGACTTTTCTCCCAGGCGTCGTCCATTTCGAACTGCTTTTATAAGCAAACGATAAGCAACCTCAACCTCGCATTATTGCGCATCGCGGACACACCCAAAACACTTGTATTCCCAGGATTTCGCAAGCATACGCGCGCACGAGCCGTGTCTATTGACTACTAAAACGCTATCAGCTAAAGCACGATCTCCTATTAGCGCGTGAGTCATCCAGCCAATTCGCTTCGACTTTAATTCGTGGCACTTTAGCAACGCGCAAAACTTTGAAAGTCACAATCACCGACTTTCTTCGTCATTTAAATGACATTGGCAGGGTCACGAGCTAAAAAAAAAAATTGCCTATATGTCTTCATCGCGCGGCGACCGCTCGTATATCGTTTGAATGCAGCTCGCGAACTCTCCTCCCCCGACCACCAAAATAAATAACACCACAGAGTTGCGCCGCCTCTCCTCCCTGCGCAATAACCGCAATACACTGTCCCAAAAACCAACAAAAAGCAGCAAAAAAAGCCCCTTGGAGAGAGAAGAAAAAAAACAACACGGCCGCTGCTTAAAATCTTGTTTTGCAATTCGAAAGGAGCGAGCGAGCGAGAGGCAGATATGATAAAAGATACCGTTCTTACGTAATCCCAATACGTCGGACGAGTCGAGATATTGACCTCGTTGTAATAAGACAGGAAAAGTGGCGATTGCCATGCTCACTGTTTTTCCTTCTTATCCCCCCAAGCGAGCAATTATAAGTGTTGAGCATTTAAATGCAAGCGAGGGCCAATCTCGCATTATTCAGCCTCTGAAGCTTCTTCGTGCGAATATTTTCGGCCGCTCGTAAAGCCACGAGGAGCGGCGGTATAGTATTTTAATTTCAAGATAAATGCCCGACGCTCTCTCTCTCTCGCAACGCTAATAATCACCTCGGCCGTTCGAGATCGCAGGGCTCTTTCGCGTTACTGCCTACTACTGCGACCTGGAGGACGAGGGGGGGAAATTAATCGGCGGGTCACTACAATGACGCGATTGATGAAAAAGAGGCCGCAGAAGGGCAACTGACGCGAAGCAATTGATCCCACCTGCCCACGCCGGGGCCTCTCTACTCCGATTCCATTTCACGTTCTCGCCTTACTCCTCGAACGCGCCGAGGCGGCCACATTTATCAGCGATTTAGTCGAGGCTATGAATCCAACCGCACTCTGGTCACTCGTGCACACGAGCAGCCTCGCCGCCTTCGAGATACGACTCGTATTGCGAGATTTACGGCCATTCCTCGTTCACGGCGCGCCCCTCCCCCTACCGACCCATTCCAGTCCGGCCCCGCCTGAAGAACGTCGAGTCCGAGTGTCGTCGATGATCTGCATATCGCCCCGAGAGGGCAACAAGCAGGAAGCGGGCCCGAGGATCCAGCCCCCAGGACTCGGGTGGTCGTTCACGTTTTTTCCGCAAAGACGAGATCATGACCCGTCTCACCTCCTTGGTCTCACCCCCCTTCGCACCGGCCCATTACGTTTGGTTCGTAAGTGGCCGCCTTTTCGCAGAGCCGAGTGGGCCACTTATGTGGGCGCCTTTACGATCGGCCATCAATGAAGGCTTTTGCATTCGCCAGCGACTAAGCGAAACAATTTTGGGCCCGTCCGTCGCAGATTGTGGAAATGTTACGTATGGGGAGCACGAGATCATTTTTTACATTCCCTTGACCCCCGTCCCCTGTATTATGGGGCGAGCGCGAGGCAGCGATTTTCGAAGGAGAAAAGTGGATGCCTCCGCCGTTTACGAGGCAAAAAGAGCGGCGATTAGGTGATGGTTTATAATACATAATGCATGGGGGGGGGGGCGTTGGGTGCTGGTGGGCTCGAGACGAGGAGCCGCCGCACGAGGTTTCGGTAATTATCGGTGAAAACAAGACTATTACTCTTCGCGCGCGTTACAGGGAATAAAATAAATGGCCTTCCGAGGCGAAGCCATTGATTAGAACGTGAATTAGAATTATCCGTGGGCTCGTGAGGAGCTTCGGACTCGAGGAATAATAATTTCAAGGAATAAATTTTTAAAGTGGCCTTGCCTGACTTTCTTGCTCTCGCCACCGTCCGCAAGAAATGAGAGCGAGCGAGAGAGAGAGATTTGCGAGCACTTCTCCTCCCGAGTTATTGTAAAAAGTTTTCAGAGTATACGCGCGCGCCGTGCATTAGAAATTTAAATTCGAGCAATCCGCTAATTTTCAAGGAGCCGGATTTCGAGTTGAAGATTTTCGTGAGAAGTGTTCTTGAAAATTATCGTAAAAAGCGCTTTGGAAACACTTGGGTTTAAGAGAGAGAGAGAGAAAAAAGGGGGCATTGCCAAATATTCGAGAGAACGAATTTTCTTGCCGACTCGTAATTGTTGGCAGCACTTCTTATCGAAATTTGATGAAGAAATGCTCAAAAGGACAATTTCCGTTTAATGTTTGAATGAAACAAATCGATAAGTTTTTATGGGACCTCGACAATACTTGGCTAAAATGTTCGATAAACTGTGCGGTTTTAAGAACACTTTTTTTGCTAAAATTCGCCGACTTTTAATGAATAAAAGAATCTTTGTAGCGTATGAATAGCAAGTTCGTAACTCTGCACGCTAACACAGTCTAAGAATATTAATTGAAGTTAAATTTTTGCGAAGCTTCAAGGGGGCTATAAATGATGTATGTCTGGGCAATTTCTTGAAAATTAACGAGTAAACGCAACAAAAGATTGCGCGTCCTCCAGAGAACGAAAGTTGAGAAGCGAAGGAAGCTGGAATAATAGCAAATACACACTGGGAGGTTAGGACAGAACGAAAGAGGGACACACCAAGAGAGCAGGAGAGCAGGAGAGAGAGAGAAAGTAAGGGGAGAATGGAAGGAGAGAGAGAATGAGACGCGGAGGAAGAGCGAGTAAAGGGTCTGGCCGCGACATACAATAAGCTTCATTGTGAGTCTGAAGTGACAGTTGCCGCCGCGCGATTTCTCGCTGATAACACTCAAAGGCAGATAGTAAGCGGGGAGAATATGCACGAGGAAACGAATTCGCACAGTGGGATGTCAAAGAGACAGCCAGGCTGAGAGAGAGAGACAGAGAAATACGGCGAGCAACGCCTACGCTGCTGGTGTACATGAAGACATCGGAACTATTGGCTTTCGTGAAATTTCAATGTGTGTATACTCAATACGTACGCGCACGCGCGCGCTTGCGTACGCACGCATACGTACGTATGTGTATATGCACGAGTGCACGAGCGAGTCGGCTCTTTGTACATGTTTATGGCGACGACGGCGGCGTTGTCTTCCCATTCTTAGCAACTTCGATCCCTCCATATAGTCGCCGGTGCCCTTTATGTCCGCCATACGTCTCGAAGTATTTCTTCCGGAGTTCATGAATAGCCCCCCACCCCACCCCACCCCCCCGTCGCGGAAGTACAAGTGCGAGAATTTCATTTGGTTGATGGCCTCGAGAGCCAGAAGAATCTTACGAATGTAGATTTGAATAAAGAATTAGTGGAGCATGAAAATTGCTGACATTCGACGCGTGCCTCAAATTATCGGCATTTCCCGTAGAGCTTTCATTTTAACCGCCGAGCGGATTAGTTTTATTTATTATATATAGCCCCTCGCAATCATATCTCACGATTCATCTTCACCTGTAACGCCGGCTCCACTGTAATTAAATGGCATAAAATTTCCAAGCATAAATTCCATATGCAACCGTCCATATAATAAGTTTTATGGCTTTCCTTGTGCGCCTCCGCTTTACTTTCCGAAGACTCTCTCTCTTTCAAATACTTTTCCACGGTTCACTAAAAGCAAGCATTTCAGATTACCGTTTTCGTAACGTTACACAGCAAATGTAATAAAATTTTTATCCCGAGACTCGGATCTCATATGGCGGAAAGGAATACGCCGGAGAAAAATCCTCCTCCTCCTCCTCCTCCTCCTCCGTCATCTATAAAAAGCGACTCCACGGGCGGCGTTTTTGCTAGCGCGGAGTGCAAGAAATTATTATGAATATCAAGGGGGGGGGCGCAGTATTTATTATCGTTTTGGATTGAAGGCTGAGTCACATCGGACTAATCAAACGGACTTGTTCACTCTTAGCGCAAAGCAGCACATCGAAATAGGATAATAACAATGTAAGGGATAATTATGATATATGAGAATATAGAAAGAGGAAGGATTCTCGAGCTTCAAGGCTATGGGAATACGCTGTCGACAAAATAATTTCAATAACTCGTAATATACACGCGGATCCCCCTCCCTTCCTCCTCCTCCCCCCCCACACACCCAACGCTCCAATAATAAGCCCCGCAAGAATCAATTCTTTGTACGGCGCACGGAGGATTGCGTGGGCACAATGTCCTCTATACACATACACATATACGTATACATATATATGTATATGTATGTACGTGTATAAATATATGTGCGTGCGTGCGTGCGTGCGCGCGCTCGCCAACAAAAAAGCCACTCAGAATTTATGTGCAGTTGTAGAAACACTTACTCCAAATAAAATATTGAGAGCATTTCAGGGGCAGTCGGCCTTTTTTCCTCCTTAGAGATCCAAGTAGCAACGAGGACAGGAGAGCGTAGCTGTAAGTCAAATTGAGCTATTGCTACTTTTTTTTCGACTCATTACACGAATATGCGCATGAATAAACTTTTTCAGTATTGTTCGGAACTTGGACGTTTGGGCGCTGTGGTGCGCAAATCGAGACTCCATTGAAAGGATTCCAAGTTGCGCTTGGCAAAAAGATATTTACGATATATCTGGACGTGTAATTTATTGTTACTTTAAGCTCATATCAGCCTGCTGCTGGATTGTTACAATTTTAATGCGCGCTCATGGGCTGGCTGCGAGCTCCCGCCTCGCGAATGTTTATCTAAATTATTATTATTATTATTGTAACTGAAAGTAACGGAAAATCATGGGCGAGCCAAGTCTCGAATACTGCAAGGCCCCCAATAGGACCCGGAGGCAGCTCCATTAGACGAATGCCAAATTCATTGAATCTTCCAACCCAACTACATAGCACGCCCTCCTCCTCCTCCTCCTCCTCCTCATGCCACTTCGATCGCTATAAATTTCAGCTCCTCGCCTTTAAGCACTCGGCCAGCCCGGCGTGCATTAGCTTCATTAACGAGCCCGACTTTTCTTAGCTCGCATGAAGCGTGCGATTGTCCTGTCCGTGGAGAAAGAACAATTAGGACTGGGCCGCACGCGCGCGCATCCCCGCCCCCCCTCCAAGTACGAAGTACACTTGGCGGACAAAGAAGGCACTCGCCTCCCGCCACAGGCTCCTGCCTTCTTCCCTTCCCAGCCCCACCTCCTCCACCCCACCCCCGCCCGACCAATTACACCGACGCGGACGTTTTTAATCAGACCTCGCGAAAGTGGCGTTATTACTTTTTAGCGGTCAACCAGTGTGCGCTAGGCGTTACGAGTCGAGGCGCCAAATACAACGTGGCGGCCCAAAGATTTACGAGCGCGTAAATAAACCGAAATGGACTTCCATTATGCCGCTGACACTTGTTCCTCTCCTCTCTCTCTCTCTCTCTCTCTCTCTCATCCGCGTCTATTTTTTATTCCGCGAAACGTTACACGCTCGCTTTCGTGGCCCATTCGCACTCTCGTTTTTAATTCGCCTCCCTCTCGGCCAACATTATGCAGCCGCGGCAGACTATTCCCCGGGCCCCATCTTACGCGCATGCGCCGGAGGGGCTTTTTAGTCGGGATTTGCGCTCCCTTGGTCGCTGCTGCTGCTGCTGGCTCGCTCGTCGCATGAGAATGCATTATTGGCTCGGGCGGCCATCCCGTTCCCGTTCAAATTATTCTCCAAATAATTGTCGCTGCTTATTCGCGCACACACACGAGAGAGAGAGAAGAATCCCCCCACGCAATTTTCAGCCGACTGGTGACCAAATAGGAGATAAATGAATGTTTTTACGTCTCGAGGTGCAGCGACTGACAGCATCTCGCTGCCAAATGCCCATTAGCAATAAAACGGCACTAAGCGCGTGTTGTGATTTTATAAATGGATGACTGTTTAAGCTAGTCGCCATAAAGAATATCTGTGATACGTTTGTTCGCTCGCTCAAAGATCCAATGAACGATCAAATGCAGAAGAAGCACCAAAAAAAAAGAAGGAGAAACAAACAGAGTAAAGCAAGAACATTCGAATGCTACATTATTTAATAATATTAAATTTAATAATATTCCTTCTCCCTTTTTTCGTGGCATAAAAGCAAAGCCCTAGCTAAGAGTAATTTTAATTATAAATTATTGCGAGATGTATATTTCATTCTGAACATTTTGAGGCACATTTACAGTAAGGTTAGATACAGAATCCTCCATGTAGTGCTGTATATTATAGCTTTCTTGAGTACGTGAAGCTTTGCCAAATTTGAACAGCCTTTTATTTTTCCTTTTATCCGTCCTATCGTGTCTGTCTGTAAGCACTTGCCCGTTATCTTTAAATTTTATTTAGGTCTCCTACCCTTTGCCGGCAATCGTCACACGCGCACACGCACGCACTCTCTCTCTCTCTCTCTCTCTCTCTCTCTCTCGCGCGCGCCCGCGCTGCTCCTTTCTGAAAACATTTTTGTGTGTTTTACTAGTTGTATGTCGAGTATATCTTTAAAGAGAACGACGCGTCCTTTATTCTATATTTAAGCTGCATAATTTGAAAAAATTATGGGAATATGTATTACGAATTTTAATGTAAATTCTCGTGATATTCGAGCTCTATTCCTTCGTACTTTTATGTTTATTTATTTAGCACATATCTGCTTCGTAATTCGGTTTAAGCGATACATATAATGAAAATAATGCCAACAATTACATGTTGTTTGAGCTTTATGAATAAGGCTATTCATCGATAACGGTGCTTTTCCATTGTACATTCGCTGACGTTTGCTTTCACATTTAGATAATTCCTTGCTGTAATAATTTCAGTCTGGTATACTTTTCTAACATTTTCGAGTTGAAGAAAATGTTGATATTATACAGCAGATATGCACTCGAATAAATTAATGACGTCGGGCCGATGTACATCGGCTATGCTTAGTAAATCATATATATATACATACATAGGCAATTTTAGTATAAACGCGATTCGCATTGGTTATTCCTTTCAAAAACTTTCTTCCTCGCTCAAAATACATTCGACAGCGGCAGATATCTCTCATTATTTTTCAAGTCAAATTGTGGGAATCGTAATTGTTATCCAACATCTGCCAGCAAAGCAACGCTCTTTATGAACTTTATTTTATTTTTTTTTTTTTTTCAACGTTATGTGCGTACCCCACCGCATGTTTTTCGATCTGTGAAGCTGAATATCTTTATGAATGCCGGAGAAATAGAAAGTGTTTTTAGCACTCGCTCTACAAGATTTACCGAGGGACGGAGCATCCAAGATATTATGATTGGATTTACGGCGTAAAATAGCAGATTATGCAAAAAAAAACTTGATAGCTAAGGATAATGCATAGAAAGAAATTTCATGGGATGAGAGAGAATATTATTATCGTCATTGAAATGGAAATAACATTTGTATTTACGATGTTCCTTCGGACACGACATTTTACTTATTAATGAGCCTCATTTGGAAGCCAAAACAATCAAACAATACATTTAAAATGTCCAGTAAGACTTTATAATAGAGTTTTGGATGCAGAGTGAGATTGCGGATGTTGCGCAATGCTTGACTTGTAAATCTCAGCATTGACTAAACAAAATTTTCGAAAGTACGAAAGGTCCATGTCCGAAGAATAATAAATTTAGCCAATAATGGGAAGGGGCGGCTGTTGCGGTGAGTTGGCCGAAACGGAAACTGGATAAGCCATCGATTACTTTGATCGTTACAGATGTAGCCAGGAGAAGAAAGGTTTCGAAAAGACAATAAACAGAAATTTCCAAGATAGATAAATATTTATTTTCAATGAATTGCCGAGGCGCGGCTTCTTTTGATAGAATCTCCGCTATCCCCTATCCCCCCCCCCTTCGATTCTCTTATCAGCACACAGTGAAATGCATATTTGCAAAGTATCGGTAGAACATCGGTACACTGACGACGGCTGTGAGCATCGTAAATGTCTACTGCACTTGTATAACCGTACTTTACTTAAAAGCCAAGGATGCACACGACACTTTTAAGCCTCGGAGTGAATAGCTTTTTATACGATCGGGACGATTAGGCTTCCATTAAAAGGACCATGTAAGTTTCCATTTTAGCCGGGGAATTCCACGTTATTCTGCTAAATTCCAAACCCAATACACTGCGCCACCAGGGTGTAACGTAAAACTGAGCGAATAATAGAATAATATAATAGGACCCTTAAAGTGTGCCGGCAATAGGAGGAAAAGGAAATATCACGATAGTTTGCGCCTATCACCTCGCCGCGAGACGACTACATTCTATTTCAGATTATAGCCGCGTATCTTTCGAGAGCCAAGGCAATTTGTCCTTCGACAAATTAATTTCTTAAAATACCTCGGAAGCGCCGCGTCGGCCCTCACTTTTATTGTGCCCGGTACCAGCCGTCGCTCGTGGCTCAGCATTTTTTTTTTTTTTCTGCCCTTCCTTTTCATTTCGACGAGAGCTCCAAAGATAATTTCGTTTATTACCGATCGTCCTTGACACATCCGCGCGAGCGCTAAAAATATATATATTAAGAACTTATAAAGGGACAATATTTCTAAGCTTATAGTTGGAACAGCTGCTCGCGCACCGTGTATTTTCACGTATTTTCTCTCCTTGACTTTTCGTTTTGCTTTATTTTTTTTTCTTTTTTTTGTCTCTCTTTAATTTTCGGCTTAGTTATATACGTGAACGACCTTGATTGTTCCCCGTCGCTGTCATAGAGGAATTAGAGGCGAGACTTCAGTCACGAGTCTTTGGTCAGAATGCCGGAGGAGCATTTTCACTCGCCTCTACATACACTATCATTACTCCCAAATAAATACTTTTCCCATAATCGTAAAGCTCAGTTGCAACTATTTTAACAGATCGAGTAAACAATTGTGTGGTCGCACATTGTTGGTTTTAAGCTGGGAATTCGAAGCCTACTTTAACCGATAGAAAGCTACGATATATTCCTCGAGTCCCCATGGCAAAGCATTACGTAATTGAGATGATTTTCAGCCAGGAAGATTGTAATGAAACGAGCCCGGAATCCCGCAATGTACTGTTTGCTAAGTACAAACACTCGATGGAAAACATATTAGAAGGGTCTCCGATAGCTCGTTCCCCCCGTTCGACATGAAAGAAAGCGCGCCAGGCACAATGGACGCCTAATATTCCACATAAATATCAGCTTCAACGGCAGCCCATCGTCGCCCAAGCAAACCATTTCTTCGCCAAGAAAGAAGGCATTTTTCCAAAAGTAAGCTCAATGACTCCTACGGCAGTTTTAATTTAAATAATCAATGCTCGTTCCTTAAGAGCGAGACGACCAACTTCCTACATCAAGCGGCAACGAGGCACATGGCGTCTCTCAATTTATTAAATGCCAAGAGCTGTTATTACCCTATAACGACCATTCAGGCCTCCAGTTTATGCAAAATCAATTAATTAGAGGCCTTCATTAATGATAAATATGTCGCTTCCGGAGTGCCGCTGAGTTTCCTCGATAAACAGTTTGTTATTCACTCGCCTGACGCGCACAAGGTATCCAGCCGCGACGGAGGCTGCGAAACCGTTTGTGGCCAGGAACCGGTTAACTACAACGTAACAACGCCGAGCGCCCCCGGGGACCACCACCACCTTCTTCTCCTCCTCCTCCTCCTCATACGGTTTTCCGCGATAAATGAGGAACCGGTTGCCCCCGAGCCCCTCTGCCGCCACGAAACTCGCTCGAATATTTGCATAAGTACGCGTGGTTGGGCGGTTGGGGGAGGGGGGAGGGGAGGGGGGAAGGGGGGCTTTTTACTCGGCGACTATGTAGACTACTGCGAGCGATAAGACGAAATTCGCCGAGCTGCAAAAACGATTGGGGCTTGAGGAAGTTGGTGTGCCATCGGTGGCTTCATTTGTCATTGAGCACTGCCGAGTCGTGCTTAAGACGCAGCAGCTTTTGCAAGAAAATTAAAAATAATTGCTCCGCGACTTTTTTCGGATAGTAGCTTCTAATGGACGTTCCGACGGAGATTGAGATATCGCGAGATTTTTACATTATTCTTATCGAGCTGGCGACTAACATAAGAATGATTGCTCTTTATTATCGAAGCCCCTCCCCCCGCCCGTCAAATGAATAGACATCGGCCGAAATTTCGTGGTAACTCTCTCTCTCTCTCCGTGTTGTTGGGTGTATGTTCAAACATACATGTGCATATGCATATGCATACATATATACATATATATATTCATATGCGCATAGAAAGAAACACAAAAACACGAGAGCTGCTGCCTTGTGAATAAGAACGTTTGCTAAAGTGGTACGTAAGAGTAAGATTCTTTTATCTTTTGTTAAAGACAAGGTTGTTAACATTTCTATAAGAGTACATATATTCGGTAATAAATATTCTAAGCTTCAAGAGCGACCTTTCAAGCGTCTCGCCATTGAATACAATTCTTTGGCCATCATTAAAATAAAATATCTCTCCTCGGAGAACCCCGATTCATTTAGAAATATAATTATCCGCTCGCTACAAACGTATATTCCCTCGGCTCCGGTCGACCTCAACGTCAGTGGACACGAGCCATTACCTTTTCTCCTTAATAAACCGAACAAAGGCGAAAAACTCATCGAGCCAAGGCGTCGTCCGATGACTCTAATTGATTTCCGCAATCACCTGAACGCATTAATCCCAGCGAGCACAGCCAGCCCCGCCAGACCTCTGCCCACAATAAGAATTTTGTCCCTCGTTATATAATAGCCCACCTCGATACAAGTGGCAACCCAACCCCCACCCCCACCCCCGCCACCCCAGGTCCATCCGATTCCTCATAGTCCCAGCGAGGCCGCAGCATCCATCATGCGCGCAATCACGCGAAAACGCCCACCCGCCTCATTACCGCATCCGTCACCTCCTGCACGTTCCTTTAACGACAAGGCAAGCTCCATTGTTCGGACATTGGCAATCCGGAGGCGTCCCGACTCCACGGACGGCCGGCTCCCAAAGACCGACTATACTCCTCTCTTCTTGTCGCTCGCTCCGCACGACTTGACATCGCCCTCGGCGAACCGGCCGCTCGCCTCTACTCGATCCAACCTCGACGCTCCCCGCAGGCCAGATAGAGATAATGCCCCATCGATCGCTGGACTTTCGGCCGAGGCCCTCGACTGGTGAGGACCGGGCTCTCTGCCGAGATGGGACGCAACTCCCCGCCCGATACTGAGATGGACCGAGGATATGGAATGGCGAAGACCGGGGGAGATCACTGGGACAATACCGGGCGTTTGTTTTGCTGATGGGGCTTCCTTAGGATGGACTCCTTAGGATGGACTCGGGCCGAGTGTCAGTGGAAAAGAGTTGGCGGGAGGTCGGGGGAAAGAGGCGACCATCGGCCGCGGAAATTGACGGGCGTTGCGAATGGGCGCCGATTCCGTTAAGGCTTCCCTCGATATGCCCGACTCGCGATAAATATCGGCTGCACCCGTTGACCTTCAGCCGGTAACTGTAAATATACGAGCGGCGACTGACTCTACGTGGTCACGTTTATTGTTTGCACTCGTTAAAAGCAAGTATTGCGAGGTGGTCCGGCCTCTTGAAAATAAAACGTTATGGTAATGCGCGGCGGCGTGATGTAACAGAAAATCATCGTGCAGCGCGGATAACTCGCACGGATAATTTGCAGATAACTAGCTACACACACCGCTACTTTCGGCCACATTTACTTACATCCACGTACCTTATGGTTTGTTCTTTCTCTTTTTTTTTCTCGCAAGACAATTCCTTATCGAGGACTCGATGTTTGTTCTCCGATCGGCGAGCGCAATTACCTATGACGATACCAAAGCCTACAACAACAACAGTGCGCACGTGGCTATTGTGACAAAGCCAATTATTACAATAGATTTAATTGCGGCTTACGAGTGAATCATGCCTCGAAGGAGCCCAATCTAAAAAGTTGTGTGTCATACTTAACACTCGAGCTATTTACTGGCGTAAAGACCGCGAGTAAGCCGCTATTTTTAGACTCACTCCAAGTTGGAAAAGTGAGGAATAAGGCCGCTGCCAGTGCCGCGCCAGCATTCACGCGAGCGCGGAGATGAATTAGAAAATTGAAAAAATTGTGCCCGACGCCGTGCGTGGCGCGTATGAAGGCCCCAGCGACGACGATGCTTCGCCCGCCGAATCGCACTCATCGGGCCCCCGGGGTGGGGTGGGGCGGGGGGTGTCGTCGTCGTCGTCGTGGAATCGCGCGCTGCCACGGCGTCAAAGGTAGGCCCCACCCCACCCCACAGTTCCCACATTTATGGGAAATGAAGCAGGGTATTGCAATTATCTGGGAAGCCCGTCTATTCTGGCGTGGAGTGGCCGCGGGGCCGATGCCCTCGCGGCGAAGGTCGGCGCGAGTCGTCGGCGCAGTAACGGGGCCACGCTCTTACCTACTGTCGATTAACAATGTGCGAGATTGTCCGCGGATGAGGGTGAGGCGGCCGGCAGCCGGTGTTTTGCGCGTGTGGTGGTAGGGGGTGGGGTGGGGGGAGACAGGGAAGAGAGGACGAGGAGGACGAGGTGGCAAAGGATTGCGAGAGAGCACCTACGCGGACAGTTGCGAGCTGCTTGGCTGGCTGCGAGCGGCGCTCGTGTTTCGTTACGTAAATCGACATAAATCAAATGTTGCACTTTGGCTTACGCGACGCCAAGCCCGTCCGACTCTGCATAGGATTTCGGTCACTCACCTGTGCAACACTGCCACCGAAGGAAATTGAAATTAAATGTACGTCTGCGTATGACACAAATCAGCTCGCACTTGCTTTCTTCTCTCTTACATCGATACTTGCCTCGACGCGCTCCAACGTAACTGCCTTTTGCTCTATCTAACGATCCTCGCTCACCGAAGCTACGACAGTTTTTCAATATGCAATTTAAGTAAAGAGCTCTCTCTCTCTCTCTATCTCAAGAGGGACCGCGAGAGAGATCAATCTTTTATAGTCGGACATGTCGGCTGATGCACTAAAGGCAAACGGTCTTAGAAAGTCAAATGCTCTGTGCGTTAAATGCGACTCTTTTACGTAATGGCTCTTCTTGCTGCAATTTCGTGGCGTTTCCTGCGCACTCGTTGAGAGCCAAAAGGCTAGGGGAACGAGCCGAATGTACATTTTCCGCGAAAAGCGGATATTAACGACCATATTCTCGTGCGTCTATTTACACCGGCGTGCGAAAACTCAGGCACTTTGAACTGGGGTAAAAATAAGCCGGCACTTTAATTATAAAAGTTTCACTCGCCGCAATCATAAACTCATCCCAGTGTTTCTCATAACGAATCGTGCTACACGGCACAGAGCGGGACAGGGAAGGAGCCTCGGGACAATTGCGTAATACATTTGTTGCATCTCGCAAGACGCCGCTGATGATGCCTCGTGCACTTCATGCGTGCGCACATGTCGCATTGAGCGCAGTGCCTACAGAATCATTTTCCTAGTGTACTAGAGAAGGCGCAGAGGGGCGACGATTGTGGGGGGTGGGGGGTGCCTGGGGGTTGCCAGGGGGAGTTGGGGGTGGAAACCTTCAAGTGCAGATCGCGTGTGGGTCGCCGTCATCGTCTACGCAGACTGGGCGAGGGGGGTGGGTGGGTGGTGGGGAAGTGGTATGAAGAGATGGAGAGGGAGGGTGGGAGGAAGGGAGGAGAAGAGCTCTCGCGGGGAAAGAGCCAAAGCGCAAAGAATCGAGCGCTGGCTCGGCGCCACTAGGCGCTCCGCTCGTGTTATAAGTGTCTCGATGCCTCCTCGCGAAAATGAGGAGCGAGACAGAGACGGCGATACGCACCCGTACGTATGCATATACGCATAACGTGCGCACCCATACGGGCAAATACGCGCGCGTCCGCGCGCGCGCACGCACGCACGCACGCAAACACGATTCGAGAGAACGGAAAATCGATTATCTCTCTTGGCTCCGACCCTCCAAAGACAAAGTGCATTCCTCTCTCTCTCTCTCTCTCTCTCTCTCTATGCCGAGCGCGCTTTTTCAATGACGAGAAAAGAGAACGGACGACGCACCCATCTGTTACCACGGCACGCGTGAATGATTTTTCAAAAGAGAAAGGAAAAACGCTTGTACGAAATTTTTTAAACTTTACATCGATGACTATGTAATGCTTAAATTGGAATGTAATTTTAGATTAATAAGGTAATACATTCTAATGGGGGTATAGAGCGGCCTGCCACATTATATAATACCGAGTGTTAACAGTAATGCATTTAATAATAAATTTGCTCAATGGCTTTCCGTTAATACGATTATGCCTTCCTTTTTTGAAAAAAAACTCACGCCATCGCGAGACAAGAATAACACTTTCTTCAACTGAAAAACGATATTTCGTCCACATAAAGTTTTACGATGTTGCTCGCCGTATTATGCAGATTAAACATTGCATCACGAGACTCGGTAATTCTCCCTCAAAGATTCGTTTTTCTCCCCTCCCCCCCTCGCTCTCTCTCTCTCTTTCATTCATCCTCGTGTCTTGCCCTTTGCTTTCGTACTTTTTAAAAGAGCATAAAATTTGTATAATCCATTGTACAAGTCTTACAAAGTCGCGATAAAGAGAAGGATGGACGGGAGGCCGGCTGCGATTGTCGAGTGCAATAAACATTCGCGCGCATGCTCTGTGTCACTTTTCTCCGCTGCCCCCCAATTATTCGACAGCCGACCCTGATTTTTCCTACGCGAATGTAAGCGCCCGTCGTGTAACGGTCTGCGGCGCTGAATCGGCCCCAGCAATTAAAATTATTATGCCTTTGTACGTTTCGAACTCTTCACGACCCACTCTGCCATGGGAATTTTATTTCGCCTCTTAATATTTTCTGCCTTTACGCGCTCTTTTTATTATTTCAGCGATAAGAGAGATATCTCTACGCGTGGAAAAATTGCGAGCCATATTTGCACAATTGAGCGAAAGCTTTTAGAATTTTAACAACGTTAAAAGTTACAAAAAAAAAGGCAGGCGCTATAATAGGGTCCTCCTCCTCCTCCTCCTCCTCTTCCACACACATGATAGTCACAACTTGTACGTCTATGAGAGCGCTCTTATCGTCAAAGTCCACAAATGTTTAGTTGGCAAAGCCGCAAGTGGCAGCAAACAGATGACTTCACGCGAAACAGCCCGTTTACATATGCAGATGCACGTGGCGCTCACACGAGTCCAAAAACCCCATACATTGACGAGCAAATGGCCGCGCAACTCTGTCTCCACCATGACACGTTCCGTCTTCATCAATTTTTCTCATCACTCCGCGTAACCTCTTGCCCGCCGCCGCCGCCGCCATCCTCTTCTCCCTCGGGCTGAGCACCGAGCAGAGAGGATCGCCACCTCGTCTCCTTTGGCTTCCCACGGGAAAAGAACCGAGCCGCTGAAAAACTCGTCTGCGAACAAACCGGAGCTGTCCTCGCTCGCCCCACCCACCCCCTGTGTCACTGTCTGTCTGTCTACCGCTCTCTCTTGCTCTCTCGCTCTCTCTCTCTCTCCTTGCCAGCAGAGCATCTTTTTTTGTTTCCCAACTACAATGCTACACATGTGATGTTCCTAAGTGCAACGTACCGTGCGTTCTCATTTTTCTACCGGACGCCTCGATGTCTAATTAATAGAGTGGCGTGAATAAGAATGAGGATTTTCCTCATCGACCGTCAGGTAATGTATGTAGTTACTGCCGTGAAAAACTGAGAGAAAGACTTTAAAGAAAAGTGCAAGAAGATAATAGGGCGCACCGAGCCCCTCGCTCATACGTTGCCTCTCACTGCTTCTCTATTAACGAACGGCATCTTCTTTATCTCCTCTTCTCCATTCAATCGAGCCCCACTAATAAACGATTATTCGCGGTCATTAACGATCATTAATGACTTGGATCTTTGGCTCGCAGAGCTCTCGGTACCTCTTGCCCACCACCATCGTCGCTCTCCACGCCAAGGTTCGCTCATTGGGCTCGGCCGAGCCCCGGAGATGCAGACACTTACATTGAATAATATCATACATTAATAAATCTTGGGCTCGCGAGGGACGTCGGGGCATAAATGGAGTGGTGAATTCGCAACGCGATACAACACATTTTCCCAATGCCTGCGCGCACGCACAACAATGACGTGCGGACGACGACGACGGCGACGAGGCTAATGCGCGTGCGCGCCTGCCTCCCGGAGTCGGACGAGCCACTGTCGCCGCCAAGTCATTCGAACGTCTTATTTTATTTCGCTTGCATTGGAATGGGCGCTGGAGCGGCTCGAGCGCACTCGACTGCCGGGGGAAAAAGCCGAAGGCATTAGATAATACACGAGCAGCTCGATATAGTGTCAGGTATTTTTAAGAGCAGGAGCACCACGGCACATCCGTATGCTTGAAACTTGTAAATCGATTTCTGAACTGACCGCTCGCATATATTCGCCGGATAAAACTCGGGCGCGTGGAAGAAACTTAATTACAAGCGCAAAAGCGCACACGTAACGTAATCCCCCCCTACCCCACCCCCACCACATCCAACAGCCCCCCCCCTCTCCGCCCACCTCCCAGCGCTGCGCCCGAGGATATGAAATTAAACGCCACATCCCATCAAGAGTCGATGGGAGCGAAAGACGTGCTGCTGCTGCTGCTGCTGCTGCTGCTCACTCCTCCATTTGCGTTAAGATATTCACATTATCAGTATTTGACATTACTTGCGTACAGCATATCGGAAAAAACTTACGCCCGACAACATCCGCCGCCGAGGATTTTTCTATACGGGCGATCGGCGCCGCTCATGAATAAACATTTGCCGCCGACTGCATTTTCCGCGCCCCGGCGTTATCGCGCTCTTTTATACGCGCATTGGAAGCTAAAGGATTCGAGGCGAATTAACGAGATAAGGACGCCACGAGAATGGGAGAGAATCGTATGGGACAGTAATGACAATGAGGCGGCTTAATAATAATGATAACTGGATTGAGCGTGATTTTAATTGTGCTGGAAAAGCGCGACACGCACGCACTTTATAATGGAAATGCCGAGTTACACTGTACCGAGTGGATAAGAGCGCATTGCCCTATTGGCGGCGCATCGTTAAATCCCGTAAAATTCGCACGGCTAATGCCACCTTTGCTGCTCAACTCGACACTCGATATCAGAGAGAGAAAATGATACGATAACTTATGCAAATTAATAAGGTGAAATCAATGCCGAGGGAAACTTCGCGCCAGCTAGTAAATAAGCGCGCAATTACGAGGGAAAAAAATTTTTACAACATACTTCTTGGCTCTTATAATAAGTCGTCTTTCGAAATGCCTTTGCCTCTCTCTTGCTTCTTGAAATTATAAACAAGTTTGCAGTCGTCCCCAGGGACTCGCTCGTTACACTTTATTTATTTTACGATACCATATTTTCTCCAAGTTAAATTTTAACTTATTATTTCTAGTTGAATTTTGTATCAAGTTTATTTGTCTGTAGGCGAGAGCCTCGGATATAATGCAAGTAAAAGAAGTCTTTAAAGTCAACAAAAACTCGAAGAAAACAACAACGACGACGACTACGACGACTACGACGACGACTACGACGACGACTACGACGACGACTACGACGACGACTACGACGACGACGACTACGACGACGACAACAGCAACAATAACAAGAAGAAAAAACAGATGATGATGATGATGATGATGATTATGATAATGATGATGGAGAGGAAGAAAAGGAAAAAGATAAAGGAGAATTGCAGTACCTGTAATATATGATATATCGTAAACGACGCCGAGTTATCATAAAAATCTGCGTATGCTAATAGAAAGTTGTTTAGCGGAATTTACCAACAGTTTACTACATTGTAAAGATTTGTGGCCTGATATTGTCCGCTCTTAAAAATGAAAATTATTAATGAAAATCCGACTGATCTGTTGCATTAAATAACATCTTTTGAGCCATGTCGTAAACGCGAACTGATAGACCTTTCGTTCGACTATCTCGCTTTTCACGTTTTCACTCTTTCAATACAGTTTTCACGCGTAAGAAGAAACACGAGGAACTTGAAAAGGAATGTAACCCCCCCACCACCACCACCACCGCCACCAACACACACCTCGCTCGGCCCTTCTACCGCCCGAATATCTGTGGCCAGAAATTGAAAGAAAAAATGAGAGAATTTTTATGTAGTGATGATGCTGCTACGCGAGATCCGTGGAAAAAACATCGTTCAAAAGGCACTTTAAAGGGGCAAGGGATATGTCGATTGCACAGTGCCAGTAGAGAAAATCGGGCGGAAAGCGCCGGAGGGTCGGCGACTCTCTTAACCCTCCACCAATAGAATAAGCAGTCAAAAGTCCGCTAGAAGGCCAGTTTGAAACTTGACAGGCCTGCAAACGATTATTGCAGTTCTTTTATCCAGGGACTCGCCAATATAGCGCAGTAATTGTCGCTGGCTCTCGGCCAGTCGGCAATTCCAACTTTGGCTCGTCAAACTCTCGCGAGGCTTCTTTCACCTCCATTCCTCGCGCGAGCGGGCCCTCGGCTAAGAGGGAACCGGTCCTCGACCGCGGCCTTTCCAAATCGCCTTCATTTGTCGATCGAGCCAGGCTTTTTAACCCCTCCCGATAATGCGCGCGCGCGCGCTGGACCGCATTTTTGATGCGCTGATTGGTGCGCGCTCTGGCAGATAAAAGAGGATCGCGAAGCCCAGCGCGCGGACACTCCTCCGGCCGACTTGCGTTGCTTAACTGCATTTAAATTTATTAAGGGCCGGGGCTGGGGACGCCCCCCCTCCCACCTTGAACTGCCCGAGGCGAACTTTTTTGCCGCCGTAAAGTCTCGTCGTGCCCGGCTCAATCAAACGACTTATCCGCTTCTGTTTTCTCTCCCATAATTAGCGTCCGCTCCGCTCAACATTTCCGCTGCTCCATTTAATCGTGCGCGCGTCACCGGCTAGCCCCGGCCCCACATATTTATTTGCCTTCCTATCGACAAAACCGGAATCATACCGAGTCCCATAATGTATCGGCCAAGCCCCCCTCGCATTGATTTTATAAGTCGCCCGAAGCGGCCCTTTGTAATCCAACGACAAAAGGCCCCCGCGACGCCCGACAAAGTCGCCGGCGATAATAAGGCTGGAAGATCCTTTGACGAGGAAAGTGTTTGGTCGCGGTAATTTGACGCCTCGTCCCAGTGATACGGACACGGCCGTCTTTCCCAAATGAAATGACAATAAAGCGACGAGGAAAAGGACGTGATGATAAAGGGCGGGGTATAGATGATAGAGGCAAGCAAATTCGAGGCTCCGACGCGGCGGGATTATAAAGATTATAAATCGAGGACGACGACGAGGACACGAACGTGAGGGGCAAATTGAGAGGAGGCGCGAGGGAGGTTAAAAGAGACCAACGCGGCGCATAAATGAAAAGCCCTTGCGAGAAGCGTCCCCGGCGCTCGCATTAAGTGGCCCCCGAGTTTTTGTAATCGCCCGGTCTCCTCCTCCCCCCAACCACCTCCTCCTCTTGGCCCCTCGCGAGGACTCGCTACCTCGGCCGGTACACGCGCGCTCCTTGTGCCCCCGCCGTTATAATGCCACCTCGGCGGGTGTAAATAAAAAAGGCGACGACGGGGCATGCACGCAACGCGAGAGCTCCTCTCGGTTATTTACATATAAATATCGGCGCGAGCGTTCCCCGCGGAGCCGCGACCTTTTCGACGAGATGATATAAAAGGAAAAAAGGCCGGGCTGTCGGCGAATAGGTCGCAGGCCCCGGCAAGGAGGGTCGAGCAATGCTAAAGAGCCGCGGCGGGGGTGGCAGGAGCCCGATATGCAAATACGAGAACTTAATTCGCCGGGAAGGATGGCGGAGCAGCAGCGCGCATCTTTATTCCTTCCTCTTTCGCTCTTAATGATTCATTCGAGTGGACGAAGGGTGGCGCTAATTCAATATCGAGTTGCTGGCATACGGGCGCAACGGTTAATTTAATTTTTGGCTGCGCGAGCGGCAGTCCGCCGGGGGAAGGGCCGCAGAGCTCGAGATCGCGAAAAAACCAAAGTCATCGGGGAATACAAGAAGAGTCTTCTTGAAATCGATATTTGTCGACATTCGGCATTCGAGCATTGGCTAATGAAATTTATCAAGAAGATGTAGGTGGGTGGTGGGGGGGGGGGGGGATAATGTAAGGTGATGGGGACAAAAATCATAGTTATTTCATAATTCGATATTTCGTTGCTCGGCGGAGGCCTCACACACGTGTACGCCCCCCCCCCCGTAAAATTCAATTTCCAAGCTCCTTTGTTCGGTAATTCTGTCTTTTTTTCCCCGAGTTTTAAATTGTTGTTTTGATATACTTATATGCAGGCTGGAGAAGATACGAAGTGTTTGCGTTTGCGAAAAAGTTTACATTGATGTACCGAAACTTTATTTTCCAATCTCAAAAGCATAAGAAATTTATGATATTAAGATAGCGCGGAAACTTTGCCACTCACGCATTTTGCTCTCTCGAGCGATAGCACTTTATAAATAAAACATACATCACGGGAATTAATATGTATTGAGCTCGTGGAGCTTACGCGATAGTAATAAGAACGTCGCGGACCTCGTGAGGCGAAATTTGTACACCAGTGAATTACTTGCTAGTAATTCTGAATTTTTCATTACACCCGAGCCTCAATGACCTCAGGAGGTACGACCATTGGCAAATTCATAAATAACTTTCCTTCTATAATCGTGTCGCTGAAATCATTGAGACGTAACGCAGACGTGAATAGAAGCTCGCCAGATTCTGGCCATAATTGCTACGGAAAAGTGCCGCCCGGAAGTCGCAATGCGCCGCGATAAGCGTAGTGGGGATTTTTTCTTCTTTTTTCTCTCTTACACATGCTTTCACAAGAGACTTGCAAGTCGGCTCTTGAAAGTTGTTGAAGTTGGACGCGCGCGCGCGCGCGAGTCTATGAATGGCTTTGCTCTGCCTTGAAGGAGGTTGTTGCCGCCTTAGCCGCCACCGCCACCCAATGACAAGTGTCCCCCCCCCCCGCCCCCAGAGAGATAAATTGCCACATCAGCATGTCTTTTAAATATTGATATTGGTGCTCGCGCGAAACACAGTGTAGTTGTCATTAA